>JANEYF010004104.1:15000-51900 GCA_029963845.1 Rhamnusium bicolor
AAATACCATCTAGAAGAACAATCTGAAGATGATGAAAACACAGTCAATTAATTTGCATATATTCATATTTTCACTGAAATGTATTATTAGAATGTGTTTATAATAAAACATTGTGTATATTCTTATTTTCACTGAAATGTATCATTAGAATGTGTTTATAATAAAACATTGTGTATATTCTTATTTTCACTGCAAATGTATTATTAGAAAATATTTATAATAAAAAAAATGAAATATGTGTGTATGTTTTTTTTATTTTCTCTAGTTGCAGGTTAAAATCAAATAAATAAAACACTTGTTTATAGATTACATATATTTTTTTTTATTACATATTTGCTCAAATTACAAAATAATTATTACAATTAAGCATTAAATAAACATATTAATACAATAATTTTATATTTAAATATACAATACATTTATTAAGAAATTGATCATTTAGTAGAGCATTGTGATCATAGGAGATGTTTTACTTGGAGCCAACAAAACCATTTTGAACAGAACCATCTAAGGCGCTGTAACTTAAGTATGCATCATGCAGTATAAGGGCATATACTCGAGTTTGTTCTGGAAACTTTGTTTTCCTGGTTTCAAATTCTATTTTTATGTCAACAGTTGATGATTTCATGGCATCCGGTTGGTGTGAGCAATCAAGGACAAACAGCGGATTTTTTTCTGAATTCTCCAAGATCCATCATCGGTTCACCCATATCTTTGTCATAATAACTACGCTGGAAGCTTTCGTAGGCATAATAAGCGGCAGAATCCAGTTTCTTATCGAAATCTAAATTCCAACGTTCATATGGGAACACTTCAGAGTTTAAATATAGACGAATATTGTTAATATCTGCATGTATAAACTGTGTGATATTCTTTGTTCTGTCATTGGAATAATTATTGTTTTGAAAACCTATAATGATATAGCGTGGCCTCTCGAGACTGCTAGTGGTTTTAACAGCCCATATATCTGAGGCTGTATCACGCAAACTAGGTAACTCATAAAGATCCCACATGCGGTATGCCATTTTAACTTTAGCATTGTAAGCACTCTTATTAATTCGATTCAATAGTTTAAGCTTTTGACGATCTTCAGGTACAATATGTCTTATCTTCCATTCAATCTTGTTAATTTCCAATTCAGCATCCACCTCCCCTATGTATGAGTCTTTAAATGTGCGAGCTATTATTAAAATTAGCTCCTGCTTTGTATTCAAAATACCTTTAGTGTAATCTTCAGCAAAACCCATAAGGTATTTAAGGGGGAGTTTACCACTAAACACGTGACTGACAGTGTCTAAAATATCTTGCTTTTTTTGAGTTAGACCCCAACCTGAAGTTACTAGCAAGCGTGCGTGTGTTTGACCATATGAAACCATACTTTTCATCGTGGTAGTAATACCTGGTTTTCGAACTACAGCCACTTGTTCACCACCCATCTCTAGACGTATTTCTTCAAATAGAAATGCTAGTGCATTATTGGATAGATAACATTGTTTAGTAGCATCGCTAGGTGTAAATTTTCCTTCTATGTATATGTAACTTTCTGCGATGTCAAGTATCAGATCTTGAAAATTAATTGGAATTCGTATTTCATCCGAATTTCTGTAATATGGCGAGCCATAAGGTTTATATGTATGTTCGTGTAGACTAATTAGTGAATGGTCAAATACTGGCTCGTCAAACACTTCAAGTTTATCGCTAGTTGCAATAACCACCATCGTTATTTTTAATTTTTTCTCAATTTCAATCCAATAGATTTGAGAAAGTTACGATCTCCGGCTGACAATCTATGTCTTAACTGTTTAAGGTGTGCACGTTGAATGAATCTACTTCCACATGCGTTCTTCTTTTTATCGATATTATTATCGAGTATATTATATTGGTGGTTTACCTGTCGCTGTCGATTATTATATCTGAAACCCATTTGAGTGGTTGTGATGTTAAAACTTCTTCAATTCTAACTTTACAATAATTTTTTTCTCCTCGAAAATCGATTAAATCACCGTTGTCATCCAATATGCTTAGAGTAATGTTATCGATAAACTGACGTCCTTCAGGTCTAACAGGTAAATATATGATATTAGCAGGCTCCCTGGTAAGTTTGTAACCTGGTTCTACATCAATGTCAAACTCAAAGATTGTGTGTGATTCATCGGTATTCAAATATGCTCCAGAAATAATGTTGCAATCTATACGTATCATTCTTACTTTCATAATATCAACTGGAAGTGTTGATTCGTAAACTCTATTTGGATATAAACGTATTGCTTCAAATCCTAGTAGGCTACCAATCGAGTTTGGTTGCGTAAAGTCTATTTCATACTTTGACCAAATCTGACATTTTAATGTGTTGTTGTTTGCCCGTATCGAGAGTGTTTTTTCGAAATCTTTTTCATCAACATTCATAGCTTTCAATATTGCTCGATAGATTTCATTAATTTCATAAGCTCCTAGAGGTATGTGAATATTTGTTGTGGATGCAGCCTTCGTATTAATTTTATAGCAAAAATTGTTATTACTTTCATCCACATTAAATATAGAATTGTAAGAGTAGAACCCTATTAAACCTAACCCATAACGACTGGCTGTATCTAGTTGAATGGGTGGATAAAAGTCTGTACTAAGCACGCTTGAGCGGCTCGTTACTGTGAAGGTGTGCGACATGACTGATTTATTTAGAGCGTGTTCTGTTGCTTTATTGTGTGTTGCAACAGCGGTGTTGTAATCTTCTCTTCTTTGCTGGTGATGGTGACATGTTTATCTCATTATTGTTTGAGACGTTTATGTCATTTAATTTACAGTAGCAGCAAAATATTCTTCGAGGTGGTGGACCGTCATTTTCATCAACAATAGTGGTTTGACCATCATCAGAGAAATGATCTTGACAATACTGATATTTTAATATGTCAATATCATTTTGAAGGTGTGTTGGTAACTTATCCCATACTAACGCAATTTCGTTTGATGCGCATGCAATCATAACTTCCTTCGGCATATCTGCAAGTTGATATTTGCTCATTTTCCTCAGACTGCGAAGTCTAGAAAATGCAATTAGTGAATGTCCCATTCTTTTAATGTTTTCTCTGTCAATCGCTGGTGTGATAGATGTTTGCTCCATAGTGTCACTTTTTCGTTCTTGAAGATAGAAACTTTAAGCACAAATGTCCACACCACACTGTATTAAATTTTTGCTGACGCTTGTAATTATAGCAGATTTTATCAATTTTCTTTGAACCGGTGTGGAAATATCGAACTAATTCTATGGGTGGGGGCAAATCACCAAAACTATCAAAATATGTGACTAAACCACCACGTTTCTTATATGCCACCCAATGCGTCCCAGGACCGTCCACATGATCTAAATTGATGATTGCGGCTTCATTATAATGCGGGCCTGAATTTGGAAGAATATTTCGCATAAATACACCTCGAAAATAAGGTATCTTCATCCTCTTAGCATAATATCTGAGATCAATGTCGGTTAGAGCTCTCTGGGGCAGGGTGTCTAATAGTTTTTTGAATTTTGCGGTTTTAGGTAAAGCCCCAACCCTTTACGATATGGTTTCAAATGCAACCCTTTACCGCTTTTTCCCATGGCGATCGCCTCCATATGTCTGTTGTGGCGATTTGCTTCAGCTATCCCTTGTCGGCTCGTTTTCACAAGATTCACTGCTTTAGCAATACCCGATGCGCCTCCAGCTAAAGCACCCAATGCAGATAAGCCAGCAAAAATAGGTATTAAAGGTAGAATTCCTCCAACTTTCGGTATCGGAATTATGCGAGGTGTTCGAATTTTTCGTTTTCCACCTGCTGCTTTTATGTGATGTCGCGCAGCTTGAAGCGCAATGTGCATAGCTTTCTTTGTATCTTTTACAACATTTCTTTTACCGCCAGCTTTCCGTAATACATCGCGCACCTTGCGAACTATTCCCCCACCGAAAGCTATTTTTCTAACCTCCTTCTTGCCGTTCTTCTTCTTCTTCTTCTTCTTCTTTTTTAGAATATTCTTTCTCTTTGAAATATTAGGTAATGTTGACTTACATCCCATACCAAGATGTCGTTTTCCTTTCATTATGTTCGTAACTAACCAAGCGGCTGCTTTTTCTCCAATCGTGGCGTCTTTGGATTTAACTCGTTTCCAAGCTGCCTGTTCAAGTTGATAGTCTGCTTTGTGTCTGGCTGCTATATCTTTCTGTGTGTATGCAATATCGTGTTCCTTGCACGCTATATCAAGCTGATTTTTTCCGATATCACCATGTTTAAGTCTCCTTTCTAACTTGGTACCGGGCCCGCAATACTGATAACCTCCCGGTAAATGCAATTCAAATGGAAGCTTGTCAATCAGGGAATTAATTATACCCCCACCAATCTTTTTGTCGCGTTGATGTCTTTGATGTGTGTGTTGTGTGGTGATCAACATTTAAATAAGCCTTGTAAAACACACATCTATTTATATAGTCTTCAACCGCGATACAATGCGCATTGTCAAGCAGAAAGAAAAATTTATTGTAGATAATTTAGATGAGAAAGTGGGATTTGGGTATGGCGATGTAAATAAACGTCATGGACCGCTACTACCATCAACTGTACGATCTATTATAATCGGTCCGTCAAATTGCGGAAAGACAAATGTAATGATTTCTCTACTTACCCACCCTCTTGGACTACGTTTTTTGAATGTATATCTATATTCAAAATCACTAAATCAACCCAAGTATGAGTACTTACAGAACGTATTAACACCGATTAAGGGATTAGGGTTTTATACCTTTAGTAATAATGCACAAATAGTTGAACCATCCGAAGCCCAGCCTGAGTCAATATTTATATTTGATGATGTAATATGTGAGAAGCAGGATGTTATAAGATCATATTTTAGTATGGGGCGTCATAGAAATGTGGATTGTTTTTATCTCGCTCAAACATATTCACGCACACCGAAGCAACTCATAAGGGACAATAGTAATTTCATAGTTATGTTTAAACAGGACGACATGAATTCGCACCACGTATTTTCCGATCACGTGTCACCCGATGTAACATTTAAACAATTTCAAGAAATGTGTGTAGAGTGTTGGAAAGATAAATATGGATTTCTGGTAATAGATAAGGATAGAGAAATACGTGAGGGTCGATATAGAAAAGGTTTTGATAGCTTTATATATCCTTGATGTATTTTAATTAAAACTTCAATCGGTCTATAGACATCATCATAGACACTTCGATAACAGAGTTATATAATAATTAAAAATGAATACCATCAAAGAGGGTAAAACCAACATTGATGCTGTGAATGAAATATGTCTGAAACGTAAGCTGATAGAAGCGACAGATGCGGTACGCAAGAAATTCAACTCAATTAAAAGTAGACATGCGGAGAACCAAATATCACTTGAGAAGATGTATGAACCTATAACAAAACCTTTAAAAGTTATATCCTCAGCGACAGATGTAAAATCACAAATTCAACCGCTACAAACAAAAACCTCGATTCAAAGGAGACATTCAAGAGAATCATCTGACATGGATACTTCTTTTAAAACCACACCTGATAGAAGCAAGAATGATGGTGAATATGATACACTACAAACGTCAATAATGGAAACACCTCCACCATCAATATTCGCCACCCCAAGTTCGGAAATTTCATTTACAGGTGAAGTACATGACATAGTCAGTAGGCACATAGGAAATTTAAAGTCGGGTGATTTTCATTATGATACCATATACGGTGTACGAGTAGATCCAAATAATGACGTCCTATTGATGGGTAATGCAGAAGTACGATTTTCTAATGGAAATATTGCGCTGTCGCGTGGTAAAAAAAAACTTGGAGTGTATCCAGGCAGTGCAGAGTTATATGATATAAT
The DNA here is from genome assembly GCA_029963845.1 of Rhamnusium bicolor. Classification (NCBI taxonomy): domain Eukaryota; kingdom Metazoa; phylum Arthropoda; class Insecta; order Coleoptera; family Cerambycidae; genus Rhamnusium; species Rhamnusium bicolor. Next base: position 20,871 of record JANEYF010004104.1, read on the forward strand.
GTTTCTGAGATATCCGCCGATTTTAAATAGCGGTGTGAATGTTAATCGCAATGAAGAGTTGAAGATTTATGGTAAAATATTAACAAAGACTAACGCGGCATTCAAGAATTATAAGCCTGATAATGGGTTGAACACATCTAAATGGAAGAAATTCCACAAAATTATAAAACCTTTGGTAACCTCTACAATGGTGACTAGATCGAAAAGTGGTTTAGGATTACATCATAAAATACCTACCCACAAGATGTACACTGATAAAGATGTGGACTATGTATATTGGAATAAACCGAAAGAATTGGTGGACCGTCTGCGTTTGTTATGGGCCTCAAAAATGGCTGGTAACAATAATGTTAACAACGAAATATTAAGTTTAATCAATGAGATGAGAGAAGAAAAAATTGTGTATTAAAACTTATATTCCAAAGAGAAAAACGTATATTCATACTGATATAATTTCTTATATATTATATCACCCAGTATGTATAATAGGTGCAAATGTGTCTAAAACGAGTTAGATGTATTCAGAAATGGCTACTGTAAACACCATCGACAAGTTTGGTCGTAGAAAAAGCGGTAGTAAATCAATGCTTTTACGCGGGCCACCAGGTATCGGATTCAAGCTCACCAGTGATAAGCATTTTGATATTCAGAATAAACGTTTAAAGAATATTGGCTACCCGATAGACGAGAGAGACGCAGTGACATGCGATTATGTACATCAGTATATTGGTAAAAGCATACAAGAAGCGTCTAAAATAATTCTAGACACATTTCACAAATCTATGGTTGAGTACAATAAAAAAAATGAAGAGTTCAACACAACGTATGCGAATCAATTGATTGATGACATTCGACGTTATATTGAAAAAGAAATTTCTATCATCAAAAACATACTTAAAGAAAATCAAGATACTTTAACTGCTAGAGTAGCTAAAATAGATCAGACAGTCGCAGAATTTCATTCAGAGAACACGTCATCCGGCAGATTAGCGTTTCCTCCTGAATGGGATGACGCAGTATATATGTAGAGAAAAGAATACCTATATGCACGATGGCGTTTAATAATTGCAAACAACAAGTTGTTAACGAATTGCACAAATCTTGTAGGCGAAATTTCCCTAGAAGAAGAACTATAATTAAAGGGTTTGGTGATTTATGGCAGATTGACTTGGCTGAAATGCAGCAGTTCGCAAGGAATAATGCTGGTCACAGATATATTCTTTTCGTAATCGACTGTTATTCGAAATACATTTGGACTCGGCCTATTGTAAACAAAACAGGAGCTGTGGTTGCTAAAGCTATGAAAAGTGTTATAAAAGAAGCAAAATATTCACCTAAAAATATACAGAGTGATCACGGAACTGAGTTCTACAACAGAAATTTTACTGCGATAATGAAGGAAAACAATATCAACCACTTCTCCACGTTTAGCACTAAAAAAGCTGCGATTGTGGAACGTGTAATACGTACATTAAAAAATTGGTTGTATCAAGAATTCTCACTGAGAGGTAAATATAGATGGATTGATATTCTACAGAAAATAACAGAACGTTATAATAAAAAAATCCACAGAATAACTAAAATGAGACCAATTGATATTACACCAAATACATCTTTAAATGTATATAATCATGCTAAAATTGCTTTAAAACCTAAATTTCACATTGGTGATGTTGTGAGAATAAGCAAATTTAAAAGCGTGTTTTCTAAAGGTTTTACACCCAACTTTTCAACAGAGTTGTTTAAAATCGTAAAAATAAACATAACAAACCCCAGGACATATTTACTTCAAGATATGATGGGTAAGCCGATCAAAGGGTGTTTTTATGAAATGGAACTGCAAAAAACTAAATATCCAGATGTTTATTTGGTGGAGAGTATTTTAAGGAAGAGAGGAAATAAAATGTACGTGAAATGGCTCGGACTTCCCAAAGAATATAATTCCTGGATTAATAAAACAGATATTTTATAAATATTGCATATTACTACTATGTTTTAAGTAGAATTGTAAAAAAATGTGTATTGTTAAATCGAATGGTGCTTCTATTTGTGTGTCAGAAATAAACACAAAATTATTTATTTCTTCTTAGAACATAGCTCATTTAGATGTAATCAATATCTTATTCATAGCTTTCACGTTATTTTAATTTGTAGACTACAATAATGTTTATTTGTAATATATTATATTTTAGATAAAATATTTACATTAATAATTAATGTCGGTATTTGTAGGTTTAGAAAGAAAATAAATAATATTCACACGTATTGTTTAATAAATATCGAAAAGCAATAGGACCTAGTAAAAGGGTGTAAAACTTCTAATTTTTAAACTTTAACGGTAAAGCTTTCATTGCAATCGACCGTTAGTAAAGGATGTTTACCTAATAAAAGTTGCTTTTACACCTCTTTTATTACCCTTTGTGAACAAATCTCACATCTCTAATGGAATATTTTTATTACACCTTTATTAATAAATTTAGGTTACACTAATTTATAGTAATATTTTATTCCACACTTTTTATATTATTTTTTTAATTTTAGACTATAAGAATTATTTTTATACTTTATTATATTTTAGATAAAATGTTTACAATTAAGAAAGTAAATAAATAATTATGAAGAAGTATTTGTATCATTTATATAATAAAACACATCAAAAAAAATAAGAAGCATACAATTAAGAAAAAAATTTTTTATTACTTAAAAATACACATATATATATATATAGATAATAATAATAAAAAAAAGAAACACAAAAAAAGAAAATACAAAAATTATAACTAGACATTAATACTAATATAAAACTTATAAAAGAAACACAAAACAAAAAACGAAACACAAAAAAGAAAATACAAAAATTATAACTAGACATTAATACTAATATAAAACTTATAAAAGAAACACAAAAAATAAAAATTATAAACTAGATGCTAATAATATAAAATAAATACAAAAAATACAACACACAACATAACTAATAACTAATAAATACAAAATAAATACAAAAAATACACAACACAACACAAAAATAACTAATAAATAAAAAAAATTAATGTTTATCATTAAGAGTCTTTGGAGTTGGAGTACACACGAAGCACGCATCGACGATGCCAACAACAACAAGATTGTCTTGACATACCCCACATGTTATTATGGGTACATCAAACCAATGTGTTGTTTGATGGATGCTGCCGTGTTTGTGTACGGCGCGATCCCCAATTAATCTTGAATAGGGAACGTAGCAACGCGTACACAAATACACGCTGTCACCGTCGATGGTTTCGACGAACACAAACGCCGCGGTCGCACAAACTATTTCCGTGGATCCTGTTTCAACCTCGGTGATGCGGCGGGCCATCTCCATATGGTCCACGGTTTCTGCGTCCACGGCGTCAGTCACGACCCCCTCGTCAACGTCGTCGTCGTCCTCCACTCCAAGCTCAGGTTGCACATCATCTATAAATAAATAAATAAATAAATAAATAATATATAAATACACATTTATTGCATGCATTTTTTAGACAAAAAAAAAATTACAAACAAAGGTGAAAGATTCTGCAGAGTGTATTCTCACTTACACATAAAACATTTTAGAATATTATATATAGAAAAAATAATATTATATAATATTGTATAGAACAAATAATTAATGTAAGTAATAATTATATCATAATATTACCTGGAACATCATCTGCAAACACATCTCCGTCAATCACGTTTTCTTCAAAAACATTACCACCACCCTCCACATCGTCATCATCAAGTAAAAATCTAGGATTGTTAATATCTTCCCACGCCAAATCCCTTAAACGTTCCATGTTTCCAGCCATTTTTCTGTATTCGCACTGTAAATGAAACTGATGTAATTCTAGCAATATGCACACATATTTATAGTGATGAAGGAGGTCCAGAGCAGTCTCCCACCATTCTCTTGAAGGCCGTCCTGTTATACGTTGAAGGACAATGTCTTACATATGTATAAAAGCAGTATATGAATACACATAAATAAATATATTTCACAAGTTGTTCACAGTGTTCATTACAATGGTTTTTCCAAAAGAGTGGGATAGTAAACCAAAAATTTTATCTTATCCATATCGAATTAATAATCTAAAAAGATGTTATTGTAGTTATGCACTTCATATAAATCCACGCACTGGTTTGTGTGCTAATTGTGATAGGGAAAATCCTATCATTTTCGAAGATATGACAGCGATACCTTCTAGTATAGTAGGTTTAAAATGTAAAAAGTGCCCGCGTGTGTTGAAACATACAAATATTGGAATTTGTAGAGATGTTTGCGATATTTGTATGAAAGATAGATTTTTGAAACAAAAATGTTTAGTTTGTAAGATATATTTCAATGATGTTTGGAATAACTTGTGCCGGAGGTGCAGGTTTGGTAGCATTTTATGTTATAAAATTGGTTATTTCTTTCCTAATAAGAAAAAACACATGGAATTTTGTTGGTGTCTAACACATGAGGAACAAATCAAACGAGCGTCAACTATGGTAAATGGAACATCTGGGCCAAACTCATCGCAATCTGATAGTGAATAGTGTTTTTTATTGATATCGCATATTTTAATGTACTATTGTTTCAATAAAATATTAATATTAACAAATTTTGTTATTCTTAATTGAAATTTTAATGTAACTTTTTTTTAATTAAATTCTATATAAAACCAAAATGTCTAATGTATGAAATTTCTATTAGTTTCACATTTTATTTACATAATATATAAGTAAAAATGTTTATAAATAAACTTTATTAATACAAATACTATTTAACATATTTGTTAATATGTCATATATTTTTTTGTATAGTAATGATGGAAATCTCATGTTTTTTAACATATGTTTGTGTACTATTGTTTTCAATAAAAATATTGGTATTAACACGTTTTAATTCTGTATTGTTTTCAATAAAACATTAATATTAACAAAACAAAAATTTAATATTCTTAATTGAAATTTTGATTTAACTTTTTTTTAATTAAATTCTATTTAAAATCAACGTTTATTGTGAGTGAAATTCTATTAGTTTAAAATTTATTTACATAATATATATAAGTAAATTGATTATAAATAAAGTGTATTAATACAAATACAATTTAACATGTGTGTTAATTATGATATGTATATATATTTGTAGAGATGTTTACATTAAATGTAATTATATATTTACACATGTTTTTCATTCTTAATTTAAAATTATCTTTTTTTAAAATCACATTTAAAATCAAACAAATAATTTGAATTAATTTTTTTTATTAAATTTTTTTTACATAATATATATGTACACATATATATATAATTTATTCTGTGGAATCCACGCCATCTTCGCATTCATTTTCGCCCTCATTTTCACCCTGTGACGTCCAGTGGCTTTGGTCTGGGGTTGCTTCCACCGACGCACCATCATCAAAGTGCTCGTCCACGTCATCTAATTGCACTGTAGACACAGACCATGCCGAAGGAGATGGCGCCCGATCTGTGGAACTGTCTGGTTCATCTTCATCGAAATTAATCATTTCGGGCGACCAGCTCCTACAGAAATCATCCCCGACGCTGTCTGCAGGCCCATCATCCATCTCTATATTATCCTCATCAAAATAATACAGTGGTGATTCTTCGTTTGTGGTACTATCCGCTTCCATAATTATCTTCTTGTGAAATGCCTGTTAATATTGTGGTTGATTATTTATAAGAAGTCACAATATTTTTGACCTTGTAATCTAAGACGTTTGGTTAGCTACGATTGCATATTACAAATTTACCCACTAGTTGGCGTCGGGGTAGTAAGTGGGGGTAGCTGTGAAAGCTAGAGAGTTTAAAAAGCGCATAACAGTCACTTCTTGTGAAGCTTCCCAGTGTGTCAGTCGTGTTTTATCTATCTTCAAACTTTTAAAATTTTCAAACCGAATTAAAACTTTAAATTTTTTTTTCATAATGAGTGACAAATTATTCGCTTTGTTGGAATTATCTGGAGAAGTGCGAGACGCTCTAGCATCACCTATTGCGGATCGGGTTGTGGAACTTCCACTTCTTAAGTGGGATTCTACTACTGATAGAAATGTGGGTGATGTGGAAACGTTAAGTGTGAATCCCGCGACCGATGACGATATGGCAATATTATGTATTAACGAAGCGAATGATGATTTTTGGAACAAAATAGATTTCGATTTGTTAATACATAATAGTGAACAACAAAGTGGCGGCGTAACTTTTGGAGTTGCGGCGTCGAGTTCCAAGGTTGACGTCGTGGAACCCGAGGCCAATGTTTCACTAGGTACGCCGCAAATACAGTTAGAAACCGCTGCCGAACAAGTGGTGAGTGTGGCTCAAACCCATGAGATGCAATTACCGTCTCGGGAAGTTATTTACGAGACCGTTACACCTGTAAGTTCGCCGCCAAAAGCACCGTTAAGCCCAATAATAACCCCTGTGAAACGGAGGAAAAACAACATCCTTGAGGGGTTATTGCAAAAGGGTGAAAACGGTGCTTTTGTGAAAACAATAAAAGGATGTACAAAAAGGAAACGCTCCGCCCCTGCTGCCGAAAATAAAAAACCACGTGCGGCAAAAAACAAAAAGTCGCGCGTGGTGAATATATCAGCTACACCGTCGAGTAGTGGGGTTAAAAAACCCATACGCTCAACTACTAGCTCGACGGTGGTCAAATCTTTTTCGCAAATCGCGACAGGGGCGGGACCGTCAAATAATTTACCGGAACGGCGAATTTCATCCTGTGTGAGTGAACTTCAATTATCTCAAGATCATCAAAAGGATATATTGAGCGATGTTCTTTTGATGATTAACGGATTTGAGATGAGGAAAGCTCGTCTTATGAATGATGTTCAAAAAAGTGACGAACGGCGTCGCGAATTAACACAAATTTGCGAATCTAACGTCACTAAAAGACGGCGATTAGTGGATTTACTCGAACAACATGACAACGTTGCTCGAGTAGATGAACAAAACCTGGAAGATTTTAATTCGTCCGATACTAATAACCGTCTTGAATTGGACAAAATTACTAAGAGGATTGAGTCCATTCGCCGGTTGCTCGGGTGATAATTCCAACATCGCGACCTATTAAATTTTTTTTTTACACACTGGTTTGCTGATGTATGTATATACTATTTTTTCTTTTTTTTGTAATTAATATATTGAATGTAATCTTTTTTTTTTTGGTATTGTTCTTTCTGTTGCAGTTTTGCACATATTCAATTTTTTTATATATAATTTGCATATACATGTTTAATTGTTCCTTTTTTTTTTGCAAAATTTTGCATGTTATACTTTTTCCTAAATTGTAGAATATATGTTTAATTGTTCCGTTACATTTTATGTATTGTTTCAACCAAATTTTTCACACAGATTGTGTGTTTTTGTAAATTGTACAATATGCGTTTAATTGCATATTTTCTACCTTGTTTTTATTGCAGTTTTGCACAAACTTGTGTTTTTTTTTGTAGAATATACGATTTATTATATCTTCATCTGTTTATATTGGAATTTTTTGTATACATTGTAAAAATTTTAATCATATTTGTATATTATTGCAATTTTGCATAAATTGTGTGTTTTTGTAGAATATGTATTTTATTATTATGTTTTGATTGTAAATGGATTTTGAATAAGTTGTAAAATCTTGCAAGCAAAATATTTTATTGTAATATATGATTAAAAAAAAATGAGTGTGTTATTATTTTAAAATGAATAAGGTGTACTTAAATAAAGTAAAACAGTAAAAAATGAATAAGATTTTCTTAAATAAAGTAAATCAGTGACATTAAAAGTGTAAACACATAAAATTACATGATAATATAAAAGAATTGAAAAAGGGTAAAGTATATGTTTCATTTTATTTAAAGAATGATGAGCATATTTTTAATAGTTTTACAATTGGTTCTATTCAGATATTTTCAAGTACAATTTTAAAAGTGTAAACACATAGAGTTAAAAGCTAATAAAAGAATTGAGAACAAATAAAGGTAAGTAAACGTTTTATTTTACATTACATTTAAAGAATTTTGACCCTATTTTAAAACCTTTACAATTACTTTTATTAAGATATTTTCAAGTAACAAAAAAATATATAGATTTATTCTTCAGGTATAAGTTGAAGGGCAAATAACTTTCTAGTTTACGGATATTACACTGTAAAAGCTTAGATGGGTTTTTTTGTTGATGGGGTTGTAAATTTATACTTTACGTTCAATGTTTTCTATTTGAAGGGTAATAAGTTTTGATTTAAAGATTTAAATAAAACAATCATGATTAACTGAAAAAATAAAATAGAACATAGTGTCTAGATAAAAAACGATTGTAATTATTTAACTTGTGACTTATGAGAGTTGATAAAAGATAATTTGTTTTAAAAATTTATTATTAATCACTTCCTACACAATTTATTAATTGTAGATGAAACGAAAAAATACTTTTGAACAAAAAACAATCACATAAATCCAAAAATTTTTTACAAGTAAGTACGCTTTTACAAGTGCACTTTTAACAAGACAAAAAAATTTTCATATCATTGTTTAGTGTAAGGCTACTAGATTGTAAATTAATAATATTAAGTTTGACTTAGATTGAAGAAGGTATTTTGTATGCAGAATATTTCACTGTCGTACATTTTTCTATTTTAACTTAGATTGTACTATGTAAGCATAGTGCACAATTTGAATGTCCAAGAAGTAGATTACTACACAATATGAGGTATTGTAAAAGATAAATGATTCATACAGTACACTGCTGAAGATTTTTCTTAAATTCTTCTACTCTGACATAGATGGCAGCACATTCTTTTTCACCCACCAATTAGTCTAGAATTTATTATCCTCAAAATATTTTACTTATTGATTTACCATAAAACGTTTAGCGCGTATTATGTGTAAGTAAAATATTTTATAATTAAAATAAGTAACAATGTAAATATATTCACGTATCCGCTTGACACGTTCTACCGGAAGTATGTTATATTGATATTTCGGATAACACAAAATTTAAGAGAGCGAGTGGTATCGACATGCGTTGAAGCGTCAATCTTTGACGTGGAAATTGCCGTGTCGATTCCACCGCGCTCCTGGAAATAGCAAGGGATGGCGGTGTTTGCTATTCCCAGCTTTTTTTTCATTTTTGACCTCATTTGACCTTTTGACCGATATTTCACCAAGGGTTTTTTTTTTATTTAAAACAATTATTTCCCCTTTTTATATATTTTTCATTTCCATTTTTAATTAAAACTACCATTTCCAATACATATTTCTGTTATGAAGTAGTTTTTATCTAGGATACGTACATGACGCGCCCTCTCTGTTCCTATATCAATATTAGGGTGTGTCTATACCTTAGATTAGGAAAGATTCCTAATCTAAGGTCTATACAGAGAAACTGATATCTACAGGTATACAACCAACAAAACAACAACAAATCTGCTTATTAATATATATTCAAACGTTTTCTTTTCTTATTTTATTTACATATTTTCTTTATACACAAAACAAACATCTTGTTTATTAATATTTTATTTTATATACATACACATACTTTAAAATAACATACAATTTTTACAAATATTTTATACACATACACATACTTTAAAATAACATACAATTTTACAAAGGTTGATTTTCCAACGAATTTATTTCCTTAAGTAAAAGATCCAACATATCAACACATTGCTCACCATTTACAAAAGGCATTACTTGATTTTCAACGGATTCTTCCTGATAATATATTATATCGGTATGACCCCAAGGTAGAGTTTTTGTAGTGTTAGGAATTACAAAACGTTTACTATCATTATATGAAAGTGCCACTCGATTCTTTATTTCAGTAAAAATGTCGTGCAAGTCACTCTTGAAAGTATACATTTTTCTAAGTATTATACCGCCTTGTTCAACTATTTTTTTTATAGTCATCTATTGTTAGTTGTTTTTTAATTACCGATTTTTTAACTCCCTTAGCTTTTTTCAATTGACTGCATAAAGACTCCACACAATAAGCTTTTGCGCCAGTACCATAAAAGCTTAATATTAAATCATTAGCAAATTCATCTTTAAATCGACCGATTACACTTTCACCTTTTTTAATATTAAATCTATTTCCTTCTTTGAAATTACTAGTGTCAAATTTATCTGGAAATTGTAAAATAATATCGTAAAAATTGTCTGTAAAAATTTTCATAATTAACGAGTCAGTATCAGTGTACAATAAAGAAGCTTTTGGACCATACATATTTTTTATAAAATCATAATAAAAACCGTATAACACTGTCTTGGACAATTCCAATATGCAAAACCCGAGATAGATTGGTTTATTATAGACTACCTTCAATCTACCCATATGAATAGCTAAAAAGTCTTCAGAAAATATGGAACAAGTTTTAAAGTTCGGTCGAGCAATTAGAGAATTGGCGCCTTCTCTTCGTTTTATGCTATGCCAATGCGTAACCAGCTTTATGTCCCTTCTGCAATCAACATTTTCTAGGCTTTTCCCGTAGATGGCGTTATTCATCAGTTTATATTGATCTTTTTCAAATTTATTATCACTTTTATTTCTCAACTCTGTATTTAGATCGATGTATTTTTTTAACCAAGGCGATTGATTGAACTTTAGAACCCGGTGTGTTTTCACAACCATCAAACCATGCCTAATGGCTTGTTTCAAATTTCTGTAGTGTATAACATATCTTTTTTTATCGTGTAAGTTAGGTATTAATTTTTTTAATTTTAATTTACATGGAGGTGGAACAATATTTTCTACTAAAAACGGTAAATCAGCGTGGAGATCATGTAATGACTCCGGATAATGGATATCAACCTCAAGAACATATCCGCATGAACTATCATCTGAAACACTCATAACATCTAAATTCATTATTTCACTCTCCGAAAGCCACATAAACCCGCCTGTTGGAAGCGGTTGGCACATACTGTAACCATACATATTCGTACAATCTAAATATGTGATAAAAGAAGATGCTTCGTTGGAGTCATAGTTTGGGAGGAATTTGTTATTTGCTATGTGTTTTCGCTCTACGCAGCAACTAAGCCCGCCTCTCAAATTACGTTTAAAGAAATTAATAATATCTATATCTATCATGAGTTCTAGGCGTATATTTGTTAGTTTTAGCATAGCATCCCACCCCAACCCTGGAGCCGTATAGTACTGAGCGGGATCCAATTTATATTTTTTTCAGAGATATTGCTCGAAAATTTTCAAATACATCACACAGCAGCAACACATCTGTTTTTAAATATAAATCTGAATATTCGCCCAAACTACTACAGTTAAATGTGTTCCAAACTTTCTCAGCCCTTTCGTAATCCGCGTCCGTTATATTTTCATCATTCAGTATATCGTAAAATTCTTCTTTGGATGGTAAAACGGGGGTGTTTAATTTTTCTAAACTGCTAACAAAACTGTATGGGAATACACCCTTTCGCCGCATTAAATTAAACTGTTCATCATTTGGAAAAAATTTTCTGGTTTGATGAAATTCACTAACCGGTAAAGTGTCCCCCAAATTTTGAAGCGAAGTAGACAAAAATTGAAAACTATCGATAAAACGCAATTTTATATATTTTTTACTTGTCTCACCCTTACTATTGATATAATCATGCATATATAAATGTTTAGTAAAAGATATATATTTTTCTTTGTTTTGCGCGAGTACATCGATTCTATCCCCATGTGTGGCGATCTCGCGCATTAATATATGATTATCGTACATGCATCCATTGTGAAATATAACGGGAATGAAATTTGGTAATTTATAATTTAAATTACATACTGAGTGAGCGGCGCCAAACCTGACTTTTCCGGTTATGTGACAGTGATCCCGCACTTTTACATCACCCTCCGTAAAAGACTTCTCACATATACCACAAACAACTGCGTTTGCAAAATTTTCTTGTTCTTCATTTGTGAGAGGATGCATTGGAACTATTTCCTTTAAATAAGTATTGTACAACTCTCTCACATCAGCCTCAATACGCGAAACAAAAACCGTTACAGCGTCTGAACCGCGATAAATTTGAAACCTCGAAATTGTATCGTCAAATGATGACTTAATTAAATAGCAAAAAGAATACGCCTCATGTAAATGTGTTCTATTTGTATAAGACTGTGAGGGCGCGGGTTCGCATGTATCCAAGGGTTTTAGAACAGTCTCAAAATCCGCATATACTACGAATGGCACTTTCATTTGTCTCTCAAAGTTTTCAAATTTTAATACATTTTCATGGCATTCCTTGCCAAATTTATCGATTCGCGATTGAGTTGAAGGTATTGTTGTATATAAATGGTTGCAATCATGTCTCTGATGTTGCATTAACACTCGCTCACTATTAAAATTTAACAAACAACCATCACAAAAATATTTTCTATGCTTATATGCGGAAATCTGACTTGAAACTAATCTAGATAAATCTTTTATCCAGCAGTAGTGAGTGTTAACACATTCATTGTTACATCGATGTGTGTCACCACAATCTTCAGAAATTAATAATAAATTTACGTGAATGTGCAGTTTTTTCTTAGAGTAGTGTAGAGGTCCAACAACTTCATACGTCATTCTATTATTTTTAAATTTAGTCTCTAATCCATACACATTAACGGAAATATTATTCATTTCCTCAAATTTATAAATATCACACAGTTTCATTGGAAAATTCAAACCTTTTAAATTTAATACACGCGAGTAGTGGGGATATGATGTTGTTTCTGTTTCACACGTCATCGCTGGGTAGAGTGCTGCCGTTATAGACCAAGCAAAACAGTATTCATCCTTATTTTCAACATTAACCACAGCATTCTTGCGTGCAACGAATCTTGGTAACTTTATATATGACGATCCGCGCATGGGACTAAACTTGTTAATATTAACTTCAAGGTACATAATTCGCTCGATAGCCCACCCTAAAAAGAGAAATAAATAAATAATACACTTTTACTTGAAGACTATAAGATATTTTACCTGAATCGCGTTCTTGAAATTCAGTTGTTTGCGTTTTCATCATTTCTACAAATACATCATATACAGCACTCAAGTCAGTTGATTGATCAACAATTATATTAGGTGTATTAAATGATTTGATATCAGAAACATCCTGTGTTTGTATAATGTATCTACCAAACGCCTCCATATTCACTTTCACAGATTTATGAATGTTTACCATCTCATTAAGCACGTTTAGAACTTTGTGCTTGATTTCACCAAAAAACATTACATAATCAGTATGATTATTTTCACTTTGTACACGATAACTTATAATTCTACATTTCAAAGCACTGCGAACAACTTGTACACCGTCATTTAGTGGAGCACATGAATTTGTTCTATGTTGTAACGTTCTTCTGTGAATATGCATCTGATTTGCAGCGATCGTTACATTACAACACCAACATGTATTTAATGCAGCTGCGGATGTGTGAGGCTGAATCGTTTGTACATCTGCAGAGGTTGATGGTTTTGAATTAATTTGCGCGTCGCTATGTTTACATTTTTTTGTTGGTGGCCCATCATCTTTAAACTTTTTACAAGAACGCATCTGATGGCGTCGCATATTATCACGACGTGTAAAACTAATACCACAAGCACTACATGTATACATTGTGACTGCACTCTAACAGAATTAGTTCAAGAATGAATTTCCATCCAACTCCCCTCCTTCATATATAGGAACACTGTAAAAACAACCTTCAAAACCACACGAGTGGTAGCATGAGACGCTGCAACCTTAATACGTGTACGATCGAGGTCGGAGGAATAGAAAACAACGACCTTGGCAAAAGCGCGCGTACCCGTGCGTCATAGACATTCAATCCGCGGCGCAAAGACCTTGAAACATATGCCCGTATACGTATGTGATCAAGGTCGGAGGAGTCGGGCGGTATAAATCAACTACTGAACTGGCTTGGATTTTGGTTATAAAAATAAATGCGTAACATTTGGATTGTAGTTTTATAACAGAGTTTTAGGTGTTGATTTCAGTTTTTGAGTTTCTCTTTTGGACAATTAATAGTATTTTCCTGAAGTTTTGGACACTGAAACTGACTTTGTAATGAAAGAGGTTTGTCAATTTTCAGGTAGGACCCTAAGATTTTTGAAAGCCTAGCTTCGCAGATGGTAGTGTTGTCTATCGGGTAGGCGAACAAGTTTAAGCATAACTTGGTTCCAATGTTAAGTTGTCGACATTTTTTTCAAGTCCAGAAAGGGTATGAACATCAAAGAATCATTATCTCTCGCGATATATTTTTGAGAGACTGACAAGATATGGTGCAACCCAGTTCCATTATCCAGCGGAATGGGATATAATTGACAGTTTGTATAGGTTTGTGGTCTACCAATGGTATTTTTAAAACAAAAATTAACTAGAATTAGTTTGAAATGCTCGGAGTTCGATAATATCCAAGTATTGAGTAACTAGATAATTTTATCGGGAGTGGCAAATTATTTTTCTGCAAATTCTGTAAAATTTCTTGTAGTGAATTTATTAAGTGATCTGGAGTAAGGACAGAAGTATGAATAATTTTTAAGCGTGCAAATGTTATTGAATTTAGAATATCATTGAGATCGTATTCAATGTACAAATAACTAAATAACCATTAATTGTTCACAGATTTATAGAAATTTTAATTTTGTTTTGACTATTTCGTCAGCTAAGTATTGGTTTGTTATACAAACCAAAAAGTATAAACCGAGAACACTGAGTTTGAAGTTTCAATATCATTAATGCATGATTTTTTAAAAATAGAATGACTCTCTGATATACATTAAATTGATAAATATGCTTGGTGTTAATCACTGCAAACAGTATTTCGTTTAGTATCAAAATATTTCAGTTTTTCATAAAAAATAGTTTGGAGATAAAAACCTAATATTTCTTAGAATTGAACAAAAAAGTGGACATAATACAAAAATAACAGAGATGGAATAAAACAATAATGACCTATGAAAGAGAATATATTTTACTAAATATAAAATATCAGCAATGCAAAATAAAACATTTTTGCTGAAAGTAACAGTAAATAATTTTTAATATTCCTCAACTAGTGTAGAACAATAATCAAATGTTTATATTTAAACACTTCTTATTTCTAGTACTTCTTAAAATTGTTTTTTCGGCGTTTTTTTATTTTCGCCGATTTTAGCTCTTTTGTGACCCGTTTCTTCTGCCGTCTTGCTGTTACTCCACTCTATTGAATTTTATTTATTGTTTTCATCTTTCCTGGGCGTTTATAGTCTTTTAAAAAGATATTTATGTAAAACTGTTTGTCTTTATCAGGCATGGTACTTAACATCGATTGTAGTGACGCTCTTTTTCCTTCATCGATATAATTAGTTGTATTAGTAGGTACTTAATATCGGTATATTGGGAAGATTTTCCAATGGGTTATCCTCCTTGATTATTTTAGCTGAAGTAAAATCTTTAAAAGAATTTTTAAAATATACATTAAAACATTAATTTCTCTTATATTTAAGCATTTTAACTTTAGAATACGGTACTGTATTGTAATTTAATTGTGATGATTTAAGCTTGTAATTTAAATAATCGTTAGGTTTCATCTGTAATACTTTAAATTTTAACTTTCCTGGTGGAATAGATAATAAAGCTCTAATAATTCCTGGTGAACTCTAGATATATGTCTTCGATAACACTGTGTGCTGCATCAATTTCTTGGACGTTCCATGCCCAGGTTCAGAAAATTTCTGTACAATCAGAGTTAAATTTCTATTTCCACATTGATCTAAAAACTTTTGTAGGACTAAGGCCATAATTGAATTTAACTAGAATAATCCTTTGGTGTGACAGCTGTATGCCACAAAATAGAAATTTTGTGGCATACAGCTGTCACAGCAAAGGAAAATTCTAGTTAAATTGTCATTATTTTTAACGATCTCTTTTAAAAATTTTAGTACATTGGCTAGATGGTTTCCTTCTCTACCAGAAATTCCCTCGTGCCAAACACTACAATAAACAGTTTTGTAGAAACTGCAATGACCTGTTAAGTTATAACAGTTTAACTTTTTTCTTATAAAAATAACTAGAAACGTTGGATTTTCGCAGCGGAAAAACATTTTGTAAATCAAATGTTACAACAGCTACCTTTTTTATCAACTATTTTTCTATCTTTATCTCTCTCCTCGTTTCCAATTTTTTTATTTTTTTAAGTGTTTCTCATATTTAGTGACTTCCTGAGGGATTGGATCCTTAATAAGATCATATATTCAATACATTTGTTACATAAATCTTTTTTTGGTTTGTGGAAAGCAATATTAAAATCCGTATTAAAAATATTTCTATAAACATGTAACTTCATAGGTTTTTCGTTTGAGAGGCAATAGAATCGATACATTTTAGCTAAATTAAGGCCTGTTTTTAAATACTCTTTTGAAGAATTAGCCCTACAGTAATGAGAAGTTATTCTTGGGAAGGAGTTTATGTGTGCTCCAACGAGATCCTTTTCTGCATCAGTAATAATTTTTTTTGTTGTTTCCTTTTAAATGAGACCGTGGAATATTCGTTTTCTCATTACAAATGTGTTTAAAAAAAGTAATAAACTCTTTGAGAACTAATATCTAGGGTTCCCAGAAAATAGTTTTTTACAAACTCTAAACGGAACACCCTTTACTTCCGGAAAGTAAAGAAACGAATAATTTTTTTACTAATATCGTTTCTAGTTCTTTTTCTCATTTTCAGCTTTCTTTGTACAAACTTACTGTAAAATAATAACTTTTTTGTGTCGGATAATTTCCAGAATGCCTCATGAATATTTTGCCTTTCCTCTTCAGTGATATTTTTGCTGCATTTGTATTTGCAATTGCTGGTTCTGCAGCTATGTTTGATATTCCTTTTAGGATTAATTCTTCCCTTTTATCTCCTTATATTCTTCACCAAACATCCGTTTCTTTTTTCTTACATTAAGCGTCCAATTATCTGGATTTCTAATTTTTTCCCTCCATTTATTTCCTGGTTTTTTTCACCGGATGTTTCATTATTAGCATATATAACAACCCCATCCTCAAACATTATATCCAAATTTTCTATATCCACATTATTACCTACTGTAGGTTCTTAATTTCCTCAAATTATCTTACATGGCTGATCCTTCTCATCTCTCGTAATAAAAGATAATCCTGAATCATTTTCAAATGAAATTCCTGATAGTGGTTCCTTAACAGCTAACTTATTTTTTTAATATTAATATTTTTTCTTTCCCGGCGGTAATGGATTTTCTGTACATATTTCTTTCAGGAAGGAGCCTTCAGAATTTCTACCAGATTCTTTGTCAAAATCTGTGTTATTCTCAACTAAGACACTACGTTGCAATTTGCCACCAAAAACGTTTCTCTTAACTGCCTCTATTTTGTTAAGTAATATTGGAGCAGTTGGTTCGGAAAATGCTTCATCCAGTATTCTAAAACAAGTGAAAATATTACTATATAAAGAAAAACCAGACTGCTAATCCGCCGTTTTATAATTTTTATATACTCAGTCTCACTCAGAAAATCAAGACGAACGACACCTCGTTAATTAAAATTGGTTAATCTGTTTACGCTGTAGAGCGTAACATCCGGACAGACGTACATACCCCCAGATGAAGTACCTTAAACTTGCAAACTTTTTTATTTTTAAATTTTTGAACAAAAAGCTATGCTTTAAAAGAAGTTTTGCTTACTCTGAAACTGATATAGTCGCAGTCAAATATGCGAAACATTTTATGGGGTGGTCGAAAATTTAAAAAAATGTGAAAATGGCTCAAGAGTAAACTATCACAGTATTATTGATTTTAGAAAAAAATTTCGTTAATAAATGTTCGTAATCACAAAACGTCTAAATTCAAATTTTCGTAAAAAATATCAGATTTTTTTTCAGTTAAATTCTGTAATGTTTTTTTATAATTTCAAACGTTTATTTTTGTGTTCATTTACTCTCAGTGAATATATATATATATATATATATATATATATATATATATATATATATATATATATATATATATATATATATATATATATATATATATATATATATATATATATATATATATATATATATATATATATATATATATATATATATATATATATATATATATATATATATATATATATATATATATATATATATATATATATATATATATATATATATATATATATATATATATATAATTGTTTTTTTTTTTATATATATATATATATATATATATATATATATATATATATATATATATATATATATATATATATATATATATATATATATATATATATATATATATATATATATATATATATATATATATATATATATATATATATATATATATATATATATATATATATATATATATATATATATATATATATATATATTTGTCGCATTATGCGATTCATAATGAAATTTAATTGAAATTGTTCTTGTTACAGGAAACAAAAGGGAATGTAAATTCAAACCACCGATGGCTCAGCATATCAATGTATTTATTAAGTTTCTACCTAGGCCTAACCCTCATCTATGTAGGTAAGTCAATCAGCATTATTAATTATTTATTATTAATAAATATCGTATAAAGAGTAACAAATTTATTTCAACATAATATTAGTGTATTTAGAGCATATATGGCAAGCTAGGATTCCTTGGCTACGAGGAAGTCATCGGGCATATACCAGGAAATCAAAAAAGGTTGCCAATATCAAAACAACGTTCGTGCCGCTCCAAGTTTTGTTGTTAGGCGGTTAAAGTAAGATGCAAAATATGCCCCAAGTCGCTTAAAAGGCATGCCTACACAATTTTTATTGTATTTAAGTCAACGTGGTCCCATCTTCTATTAGTTCTATTAGTACACGACCTCTTTAATTAGTTAATCTGCATTCAGTTTATTGTAATGGCAAATATACCAACAGGGGTCACTTTTTTATAGTTGACGGTGCTCTCAGATAATAAAACAACCGAATTAATTTTCGTAACTTGATTAAGCAAAGCAAAATTAATTACAATAAAAACATTTGATGTTTCCGACACCATAGGTGGAGTAATATTATTTGCAGCGGTAGGTCGGTGAGGATTAAAGTCGGAAATTTTAGTAGCCCACATTCCGCGCATGATTTATAACCGGCATTTATTATTTACAGCAGTAGGTCGGAGTGGATCAAAGTCAAAATAAAATTACTAGCACTTGGATGAAAGTTTTGATAACAAAAGAAATGAGAATTGCTTACGTCATCTTCAACCATTTTTGATGTTCTGGTAGTTAGCGGCGCTCTCAGATAATAAATCAAAGGTACCAAATTATTCAAAATAGGATATAATTTTTGGAACTTGAATGAGCAGAGAGAAATTCATTATAATACACGGAAAGAAGACGCCTTAATTATTATTTTACGAGAACTTTTTTTTTGTGAGAATTAAAATTATTTTCATCGATGTTTATAATTCATTGTCACATAATACATATGAAAGGATTAGAAATATTTGCAGTAAATTATTGTAGTTATAAATAACAAATATTGTTTGACTGTTCTCTTAAGATGGTAAAAGTAACAATTTACGTGTAAGATAATATAAGCCCGTTATAATATAAAAAATATAATGAAAATAAAGTAAATACACTTTTTACTACAACGAGTAATACCACTTATTTCAATGTTTGATTAATTAATAATCAATGCATTGTTTCAAACCAATCTAGCACCGTCTGTTTATTAAGAAGGCGCCTGCAATCGTCTTATAACCCAAACAATGCTGCTCACAGCTGGCCTGCCGCACTGAACCACAGATTTCCCTGTCTCAGGCCGCTAACATTCGACTATCCTGATGATTCTGATTGTTCTCAATCAGTTCGGACTAGATCCACAATCCTGTTAATTATTAACAACTATTACTTCAATGTAAGTTTAAATAAAACTGTTTGCACATGTAAAGGCAAGAAACAGTTAAGAGTGCCCTTTTCCCCATTTGGGCGAACTTCCATATAAATTCGTGCAGTTCATAGGTAAACATCCATGAGGAATGTGGGCAAACATCCACATGAATATGTGCAGCTCATAAGCAAACATCTATAAGGAATGTGGGCAAACATCCACACGAATATGCAGATCATACGCAAACATCTATGAGGAATGTGGGCAAACATCCACACTAACATGCAGATCATAGGCAGACATCTATGAGGAATGTGGGCAAACATCCACATGAACATATGCAGCTCATAGGCAAACATCTATGAGGAATGTCGGCAAACATCCACACTAACATGCAGGACATAAACAAACATTTATGAGGAATGTGGTCAAACATCCACATTGGTGTGCAGCTGATAAGCAAACATCTATGAGGAATGTGAGCAAACATCCACATGAATATATGCAGCTCATAGGCAAACATCTATGAGAAATGTGGGCAAACATCTACATTGGTATGTACAGCTCATAGGCAAGCATCTATAAGAAATATGAGCATACATCCATATGAATATATGCAGCTCATAAGCAAACATCTATGAGGAATGTGGGCAAACATCCATGTTCAACTCATAGGCAAACATCTATGAGGAATATGGGCAAACATCCACATGGATATATGCAGCTCATACGCAAACATCTATGAGGAATGTGGGCAAACATCCACATTGGTATGTGCAGCTCATAGGCAAACATATATGAGGAAAACGGGCAAACATCCACATGAATATATGCAGCTCATAGATGCAAACATCTATGAGGAATATGAGCAAACCTCCACATGAATATATGCAGCTCATAGGCAAGCATCTATGAGGAAAGTGGGCAAACATCCACATGAATATATGCAGCTCATAACCAAATATCTATGAGGAATGTGGGTAGTATGTGCAGCTCATAGGCAAACATCTATGAGGAATGTGACCAAATATTGTTTACAATTTTCAGATCTTAGAACAATACAAGAATTTACCAGTTCTGTTAAGATTATCCAGATTTCAGCTTATCTATTGCTGTAATCATCAAGCTGGCGTTGGCTTTACTAGTTGTAACTTTAGCAACGGCATATATATAATTTGGCAATACTGCTGTTACCCGAAATGGACCTTTATATTTAGGAAGCAACTTCCAGCTTTGACCTGCAGCGGGCGTATCTGTTTTCTTTACCATTACTAAATCACCCTCATTGTATGCAAAAGGTTTAAAACGTTTTGCATAAAATCTTACTTACAAAATTGTTTTAAATTACTCAGTAGGTACATGTTCAAACCATACCCAAAGCTCTTTTAATATCATTTAATTATAATTACAATTATACTACCAATGATATCCATCATCATAAACATATTACACCAACTGTTTTCAGCATCATTACCAATTGATTATATCCATGAACATAATACCAGTTTATCAACATCAATATGTAACCAATTGTTCATTTTCAATCATTGTGACTTTTCACTATCATCATAAACAATTATGAACAATCAATCAAGCATCATCAGGTTCCATCTTTAATACTCGAGCATTTTCCCTTAACCAACCTAACAGCATTTAAGTAGTGAGTCATGCTTGTCTCTCAAAAAAGTCTTTGAACATCCCAAAACCTTTGGGAGATCACTAATACGAGTCACGAACTTTCCTTTTCATGTCTTTAAGGATTTATTAAATAAAGTATGTATTGTATATTTTTGTTGTCTTTCTGTTAAGAGTGAATATAAACTTTACAAATGCATTTGCGTTTACAGTTCTTAAACCATTCACAATATTAAAATTTGTCGAAACATATTAGATGATCAACGTGCGAACGAAATAAATGTTATTACAGTTGCCATTATTTTCAAATCAACAATTTTTTCGATATATAATAATAACCTATGTGTATCTATTTAATATTATATAAATTTAAAGCAAATAGTCAATACAGATTCCATAAAACGTTTCATAAACTAAAAATAACCACCAGATTCAAATATGCAGTATAAATGATATGGATAACATTACTAAATTATTTAAATTGACCATGGCCCATAATATAAACTAAAACTATTATGTCTTTATTTTTTTAATATCAAGTATCACAAAATGATTGTTTTCTTTTACAAATTTAAGAGTTGCATGAATTACGAATATTTATTTTAGAGCTCCCCAGCTAAGTTTCTAAATTATAGTTTGAAATAGTAACAATAATTATGATCCAAACATTGATAACTGTGAATCTCTAAAACAGCTATATTAATTATATTATAAACATTCGCACAATCAGTTAAATATTTAATGCATTTATTTTCAATTGGAATAATAATTTAATAATTATAAGGAAAATACATTATTGTATTACGAGAAATAACATTTACAGGGTGATTCTAGCATAATAATTGCTACTCAACTTGACCCATTTTTTTCTTATATATCAATTGTTAAGGCGGGGCGCACATAATCGCATTATATTATACTACATAGCGAACGTGATAAATCAACGACGTGGATTCTATTTTTAACACTAATTTTTCCCTACAAATTGTAAAAATTATTTAAATCTTGTGCAACCGTTTACCATTTACATAAAGTACAAAATGTTTTATCATTAGCTGATCCTTGATCATTATTTCTGACGAGTGCCAGGTGTTAAGCTTATCAGTTCCGCGCATTACTAACCTGAAAATGAGTCCGGTCTTACCCGAATTACTAATCCGGCTGTCTGATGGAAACACGTGTCACTCTTCCTGACACAACCCAGTAAATTAACTCAAATCACATAATACAAAACTAGCCACAAAATGCATTTTATTTGCTCTTTTTTTTCTTCACCTGAGCAATTTTTTTGCCCGATCTTTAGTGATAATTGACGTTTTCTCCATTAATAAATGCTTAATATTCAATTCCTAGTATAATATGATTCATTTCATAAAGACATTTGCTTTTATTGATAGGTAATTTTCCTTATTCCCACCTTATACACACCTTTATTATATTTAAAACAAAATTTGGTCCTGTATGAAATATAATTTTCCTAAATATATAATAATCATATAATCATGTAAATCATGCTTTCGTACAGAGTTAAAAATACAAAATACGATGGAAAATTTCACACCTCGTTTACACCTCCTGGAGTACAAGTTATGATACAACAAAACCCTTACATCAGCTAAACGTGATCCCAGATAAGTCTATAAATAAGAGCGCCTCGAGCACTCTGAGAGTTTTTTCGTCCTAGACATTGACTAGCATAGTTCGTGTATAAATTGTTCATAAACGTAAACTGTTAATAAACGATCCAAATAAATAACTTTTCTTAAGAATCTGTTACTTTTGTTTTTAAAAAACCAATCGCTCGTCTACGTTTCTTAAGTGGCGCAGTCGGGGTCAGATTTCTTCAGTTACAGCCGAAAAACCTTAAAACACAGTAACGTACGTTTCAACGTTTAAGGAGAGGAACCTGAAAAACCATCATTTCTAAACTATTTGAATTGTAGTAGGGTAGTTGAGAAGACATTTTGCAACATAACAAGGTTAGTTAACTTTGGGTCGAACTGGAGCACTGCACCTACAACACGCAGGAGTCCATCGAGGTCCGCCGGTTGAAAAACCGTCCTGCAACGTTTAGAATAAGAAGGCAGCATCGCGCTGACATCAAGTTGGAATCATAACTCTTATGGCACCTAACAACGAGCATGCGAGAATTTCATTTACATTATTGCACATTAGAACAAAATTGATAGGAAAAGCCGCGTTATTATTAGCATCACGGACGTATCGGAGTTTCCCCGAGTTAAAAGAAATTTTACTTAATATTTTTGGAGATCAACGTAACGAAGAATCTATAATAGCCGATTTAACAATATTAAGACAAAGACATACCGAATCATGTTTACAATTCGCAGATAGATGTATCGATCTAAGAGGTTTACTTTTAGACAAAATAACTTGTTCGGATTTTCCCGCTGACATAAGAAAAGCGAAAATTAATATTATTTCTTCAATAAAAAACAGAAAAACTTTGTTTCCTATTTTTATTACTAGAGGACTTCCAGCCAAGTACATGAACAATTTGTCCTAGGTTGGTTGTAAGGTTAAACGCCTTACAATTTTGCTGCTGATATTCGAGAATTGTTTTAATTTGTTCTTGGTTGTAGCTCCAAAATTTGATTGTATTTGTTCAAAGAATCCCATTATTTTCGTAAATATATTGGTCACTGCCTCAAGGACCTAGATTATAGATGATATTTTACACAAGTTGTTGGCTGTTAAGGTAGAAATTATTTCTTCAATAAAAAACAGAAAAACTTTGTTTCCTATTTTTATTACTAGAGGACTTCCAGCCAAGTACATGAACAATTTGTCCTACGTTTCGTCCGAGTTTTCGGACTTTTTCAAGGTTAAAAGCCTTACAATTTTGCTGCTGATATTCGAGAATTATTTTAATTTGTTCTTGGTTGGACCAATATATTTACGAAAATAATGGGATTCTTTGAACAAATACAATCAAATTTTGGAGCTACAACCAAGAACAAATTAAAACAATTCTCGAATATCAGCAGCAAAATTGTAAGGCTTTTAACCTTGAAAAAGTCCGAAAACTCGGACGAAACGTAGGACAAATTGTTCATGTACTTGGCTGGAAGTCCTCTAGTAATAAAAATAGGAAACAAAGTTTTTCTGTTTTTTATTGAAGAAATAATTTCTACCTTAACAGCCAACAACTTGTGTAAAATATCATCGAAAATTAATATGTATAATGCAATGACATTACGTACATATTTAACCGGACTTAATGGCGACATGAGTCATCTACTTCGTTGCAAATCATCAGAAACTATAGAAGTCGCTATTCACATGGTAACAGCGGAAGAAAATATTAACTATCATAGACAACAATTAGGCACATCCAACACCCAAACTTCTAGAAATGGCACACAACTTAAAGTGGCTAATACACCCGTTAGACCTACTTCATATTTTCAACGTCAATTACCTCAGTTGCATACAAGAATGTCACACCCTGTACAACATAGGGCACCTCAATTCCCACAACAAGAGCAACATAGAAAATGGTTTTCTCAAGAATTAAATACACACGAAGTTTTACCAGAAGACGGACAACCTGAGGAAGCATCATTTAGTGCATATGACGAAGACACCACATCATACGAAGAATACTTAGAATATCAAAACCAATTTTATCAAGAAGAAGATTACACGGGCGAACAGAACAACGAAAATGAAAAATTTTCAGAGACCAGCCTCGAAGACATCGAAACAATAAATTTAAACAAGCATAGCTCAAATAAATTACCATATATTATTTTACCTGAAATAAATGCTAAATTTTTAGTAGACACGGGAGCTGCAAAAACTAATTAATGAACAACTAGCAAAAACGTATTTTTCAAAATTTATACAAAACTAACCATTTTCAGTAAAAACATCTCATAATAAAACTATTCATGAAAATACAGTAACAATTCATCTTTCTGGAATATTTAAACAACCGGAAATTTTACACAAACATTACATATATGATTTCAGTAAAAATTTTCAGAGTCTTATTGGCATTGACCTAATAACCAAGCTAACTGTGAGATTAGATTTCAAAACGGGTAAATTAATCATTCCAGGCACGGAAATACAAATGTACGTGGATAGCAAACCTTAGCAAGATACACTCTTATCTCGAGCCCACGGTAAGATAAAAATATCATCTTTTACAGAACAGATAATTACACTAAGCACAAATTATCAAAATGACACCGAACTAGTTTTACCTTCGCAAGTATTAAATTGCCATATCGAAATTCCTTTAGGAATGAGTACGGTAGACAATAACCAATTTAAATTTATTGCTATAAATCCACCAGACATAGAAATTGAAATAGACTTGGAAAAATTAGAATATTATCCGCAACAATTCGAAATTAATAATTTAGAATTAGATCAAGAATTATCTAAAGACTCATTTAATAATTTTAATAATTTACAAAAAAGCTAATCTTAAAAACTTAAGACTCAAACATTTAAACCAGGAAGAGTATAATGCGATACGAAAGCTTTGTTTTGATTATAGAGACATAATGTATCGTGAAGGAATTCCATTATCCTTTACTAATACTACTAAACATCATATTAGGACAACTGATAACATTACAGTATACACGAAGTCCTACAGATACCCACAAGTACATAAAGAGGAAATTGCGCGTCAAATTAATGAAATGCAATGACAAGGAATAATTAGAACTTCCAACTCTCCATGGTCATCACCACTATGGATAGTACCAAAGAAAATGGACGCAAGCGGGCAACGTAAATGGAGGATTGTAATTGACTACCGCAAATTAAATTCTAAATTAATTGACGACAAATTTCCTATTCCGAACATTAGCGACATTTTTGATAAGCTTGGAAAGTGCAAACTACTTTACAACATTAGACTTTGCGTCAGGCTTTCATCAGATAGAGATGGCTGATGAAGACATAGAGAAAACAGCATTTAACACTGACAAAGGTCACTACGAATATATTCGTATGCCTTTTAGTCTCAAAAATGCACCTGCCACGTTTCAACGTGCAAAGAACAACGTTTTAAATGGTCTCAACGATATTTGCACTGTATACCTAGATAATATCATTATATTTTCAACAAGTTTAGATGAACATATTTTAAACCTGCGTAAAGACAGATTAAGGCAAACAAATTTTAAAATTCAACTTGACAAAAAGTGAATTTTTTAAACAAGAAACATACTATTTAGGTCATGTAATAACACGTGATAGTATAATGCCTAATCCGGATAAAATAAAAGCAGTTTTAAAATTTCCTATACCAAAGACGACTAAAGAAATCAAATCATTTCTCGGACTTACCGGATTTTACCGAAAATTCATAAAAAATTACGTAAAACTAACAAAACCAATAACATCATGTTTAAAAAAGGGTAGTGTAATAAAACACGATGAAGACTTCATGAAAGCATTTAACACATGTAAGCATTTGTTAACAAATGCACCAATACTTCAATACCCGGACTTTTCTAAACCTTTTATTCTTACAACGGATGCTAGCAATGAATCACTAGGAGCCGTGCTTTCGCAAGGAAACCCAGGGTCGGATTCACCGATTGCATTTGAATCTCGAACACTTAATGACGCCGAGAAAAACTACAGCGTGGTCGAACGTGAGCTTCTATCTTGTATTTGGACCACAGGGTATTTTCGTCCATATCTATACGCACGTAAATTTACCATATACACCGATCACAGACCACTCCAATGGCTTCACCAATTAAAAGAGCCAAATTCAAAACTAATGCGATGGAGAATTCGTCTAGAAGAATTTGATTACGATGTAAAATACAAAAAAGGTACGGTAAACACCAACATAGACGCACTATCGCGCATAAAAACCGATCAGATCAATATTAATCCACTAGATACTACATCACTGGCAGTTAATCATGAAGACGACATATCACAGCTATTAGACAACATTAATGAAATTATAGAAAACGACGGAAGTCAACTTAGCACTCCACCTATTATTGATATCAATAGAGATATTCTTGATGCTATGATCCCAGTAGACGACGTAACAGTACATTCAAATCAGTCTGACGAACCCCAGAGATCTATTGAAATTTCAGAAGATCCAATCAATAAAGAAAAACGACAGATTTGAATAAAAATTCAAGAAAATCCAAAACCATCAAAATCAAGCAAAATTGAAAATAAACACATCACCAAAGTTTGTTTACCTCTTAACTATCAATCAGAAGATTTAAAAGATTTACTAAGAAATTATACAATTGGTAACGAAACATTTCATCTTTTCGCACCAAGGCAAGAAATTTATATAGAACTGTCTGTTATCTACACATCACTATTTCATAACAATGCACCTCGTATTATTTGGCATACATCGAGAGTTAAAGATCTACGTGATATAGAACGAATTAAAGAAGTTATAAGAAACTACCACGAAGGAAAAACAAATCATAGAGGAGCTCAAGAAACATTCCTAAAATTTAAAGAAAAATACTATTTTAAAAATATGCTTAAAACTATTCAAGATTATATAAATCAGTGCGAGGCATGTCAAAGACGAAAATATTTACGTCACCCACCTATACCACCTCTTAATATAACGCCGACATCATCAACACCTTTTGAACACTTATACATGGGTACTCTAAGTATCGAAGGAAAAGGTCTTCACGATCATTGACGCATTTTCAAAATTTGTAACGAAACTACTTAGTAAAGAAGCAACGCAAATTACACAAGAACTACTAAAATATTTCGCCCTGTATACCGTACCGAAACGGATCACATTGGATAACGGTGGCGAATTTCAAAACATAACTTTTAAAGAAATGGCAAAACTTTATAATATAGAATTACATTTTACAACACCTAACCATTCAGCAGCCAATGGACAAATTGAAAGATTCCACTCAACTCTTCTAGAACACATACGAATATTTAAACAAAACCCTAAACACAAGAAAACTTCAATTGAAGACCTAGTTATATTAAGCTTAATTGCATATCACTCAACAATACACATTAACATGGGAAGAACTCCACAAGAAATTATCTATGGAAATCGACCCACGAACCTTAATCAGGATATTACAATGAACCATCTTATTAAAGATCATATAGAAGATATGAAACTTGTTCATCAACAAGTCAAGGATCATGACTTACAAAATAAAACAAAATATGTAGAATATTATAATCGCAACGCACAAGATCCACAAACAATGTTTAAAATAAGACAAACGGTATATTTGAAAAACTCGAGAGCACAAAGGTAAAAACTCGCATCGAGATACGAAGGTCCCTGTACGCTTACTAAACTTAATTCTGATAATACTGCCTTACTTTTAGATGAAAAACGTAATTTACCTGCTTACAAAACCGATACTAGTAATTTAAGATCGATTAAAATGTTCAACATTATTGCAGATGCCTAATAACACTAAACTTCACTTTATCCTAATGATTCCACTTACCCACGCGGGCAACGTGTTTCAGACCAATCAGTCTGAAACACGTGTCCACGGTTTGCATCTTTCTGCCATTTGCAATTTTTGCATTTTCCAACTTGCAATTTTTTTCTTTTTGCGGGCATACCCGATTAATTTTCATTATTTTTTTACGAATGTAATTAAACCCGCGTATAACTCACTCTCTGTACTTATTCATTTTCTTGGGTCCGGAATCCCACGCAGGTTACTATAGTTGCCCGCGTGTGCGATCATTGGATGTAGCTCTCAAACCGTAAGAGTCTTCCAAGTGAAGCCACAAAGGTGCGACTGGTTTCCTGTCAGTGGTTTTCCCTTTAGTGTCTTTTTTTTGAGTTTTGTCCATCATTTTAACTCAGCTACACCGTGCTGATGAAGACCAATCAGTCTGAAACACGTGTCCACGGTTTGCATCTTTCTGCCATTTGCAATTTTTGCATTTTTCCAACTTGCAATTTTTCTCCTTTTTGCGGGCATACCCGATTAATTTTCATTATTTTTTACATATATATATATATATATATATATATATATATATATATATATATATATATATATATATATATATATATATATATATATATATATATATTATGTATATACATATGTATATATATATATATATATATATATATATATATGTATATATATATGTATGTATATATATATATATATATACCGGGTGAGTCACGAATTGCGCTCGCCCCGACATCTGCTAAAATATTTGGAATAGAAAATTGAAATTTCGAGGGCTTATTATACGACTAAAATGCCATCTATTCAATAAAAAATCAAGTTTGGTGCACATCCGGTTTGACCGGAAATGCCCACAACTTTCGGTTTTTAAATGAAACACCCTATATATTTTTACATTTTTGGAATCTAGAGGAAATTTTGAATACAATGCATCCATTTTGGTCACTTTTTGATAAACATTAAAAATTTTATTAAAAAAATCTATTTCTGAATCCAGAGTGCTGTGGTGCCCAAAATATATTTTAGTTTGTGTGCTGCGTTACTATGATTTTTCCAATGTTATTAGGTTACCAGATTTTAAACAGAAATGTGTCATTTTAGTTTCCAAAGCCCACTAATCTATTAGCCGCATGTTTCTAAAAGCTTGGCTGCATTGTATTTTGGCTGAAATCTCAAATATTTCTGAGCGGATTTTCAAAATTTTGGTATCATTAGATTCGTATGAAAATGGGGTATTTAAAAATGTTGGTGAACGATTAACTTCCCATTTTAAAAAAAACCGAGTTAGTGGGTAAAAATCACATTTAAAAATTTTAAACGCCTCTAGACAATTAAGTAATGCAATCATATTGCTCTTTTTATTTCTATAGTAACGTAGCACACAAACTAAAATATATTTTGGGCACCACAGCACTCTGGATTCAGAAATAGATTTTTTAATAAAATTTTTAATGTTTATCAAAAAGTGACCAAAATGGATGTATTGTATTCAAAATTTCCTCTAGATTCCAAAAATGTAAAAATATATAGGGTGTTTCATTTAAAAATCGAAAGTTGTGGGCATTTCCGGTCAAACCGGATGTGCACCAAACTTGATTTTTTATTGAAAATATGGCATTTTAGTCGTATGATAAGCCCTCGAAATTTCAATTTTCTATTCCAAATATTTTAGGAGATATCGGGTCGAGCGCAATTCGTGACACCCGGATAAATATATATATATATATATATATATATATATATATATATATATATATATATATATATATATATATATATAATGTATATATATATATATATATATATATATATATATATATATATATATATATATATATATATATATATATATATATATATATATATATATATATATATATATATATATATATATATATATATATATATATATATATATATATATATATATATATATATATATATATATATATATATATATATATATATATATATATATATATATATATATATATATGTATGTATGTGAATAGTGGTGAGAGGTAAGAAACTTCTCATATGG
>JANEYF010004105.1:0-77500 GCA_029963845.1 Rhamnusium bicolor
ATTTTAATAAAAGTCCAACAGAAAACAAGAAAACTTATTAAAGCTACAATAATATTGTAACTAAAATTATTAAAGCTAGAATAATATTGTAACTAATAATTTTTATCTCGTTTTCTGTTGGACTTTCATTAAAATTTTTTTAGCGAAATCGATTTCTTATAATTTAAAGGTGCATATCTGGTTAAAATTTTGAACTCGCTTTCTGTTGCTATTAAAAATTTTTTAGCGAATTCGACTTCTTATTTAAAGGTGCCACCTTTAAATAAGAAGTCGATTTCGCTAAAAAAAATGTAATAAAAATTTAACAGAAAACGAGATAAAAATTCTAAGTTACAATATTATTGTAGCTTCAATAATTTTTATCTTGATTTGTGTTGGACTTTTGTTAACATTTTTTTGATGAAATCGACTTCTTATTATAATATCAGGTTAAAATTTTTCGGACAAGTTGTGATCAGTGAACTCTATATTTATAGAGTTCACTGATTGTCATACACCCTGTATAGATATGTTCCTTGGAGAGAACTTCGTTCTTTACAGCCAAGTGTTCGTTATATTCAAGGTTTGCATTAACCAATTTATTTGCAAAACAAATATTTAAATAATAAAGTTACGCATAAAAAGATGATGCTCCAAAACTTTACTTCAACAACTATAAATTAAACTATTAAATACCAATGGGCGCCGCTAGAAAATTTTCCAGGAGCAAAAATAAAAAGAAAATTCTAAAAACAAAAAAAAAAAATTAGTTAATGGACTTTTCGTTTACACCACATTGTGGCATAATGTATAAAAACGAAAATAAACTCTAAAAAAAGGCCATCCTCATTACACCAAATCATTGGTATTAAAATAATTAAAATAAATAAATAAAACTTCTAAGAACAAAACTTTGCCAACAATAAAATCTCAAATAATCTAATTCTAAAAGCACATATAAACTGATATCCTTACAAAAAAAATATAAATAAAAAAAATTGAAAATGTCCTTCAATGCCTGCTTCAACCGGCCCATTAGCCCACGCAGTCTATCTGTCTGTCTATGGCCAGAGTTTAAAAAACATGGTTGCCAAATATTGTCAAATTTCCTTTTTTTTGGCATACAAACTTGAGGTACGAAATAAATGATGAAAGTTATCAAATATCAAGACAAAGTACTGGAAATGTGAGTTGTTTTCAGTTAAACCACGGGGTGTCCCAAAAGTCACACACGACCTTGAAGGTACATTTTCTAAAGATGTAATAGAGTGCCAAAAACATATTTAAATAATTCGTTGTGCCTTAATTAAGGAACTATGAGCAATTTATAAGTAGAAAAAGGCAACACTGTTAAATAAATACTCAGCACACTTTAGTAATACGCAACATGTACTTTATTATAATAAATGTTCAAAATCCTGACCATTTGCACCTAGACATGTGTTTGACTCTTATCAGGATTTTTCGTGCACACGATCAAGCATTTCAGGACTCACGATAGCAGCAGTAATCAAGTTTTGTTTTACCCATTATTTTGTTCTGGTGTTGTGTTCAGTTTATCAAAGTTTTATCCATTGGCCTCCATGGTCACCTGATAAATCCCTATTGGACTTCTTCCTATAGTAGCATTTGAAAACATTGTTTATTGTACAACATTTGAGATGGAAGGGGAGCTGTAGAACAGAATCATCGCCGCTGCTGTTACCGTGAGTCCTGAAATAATCAAGTGTGTGCACGAAAACATTGTGTGAGAAGTCAAGGCATGTCTAGATGCAAATGAGCAGAATTTTTAACATTTATTATAATAATGTATTGAGTATTATTGAAAAATTTATTAATTGTCTTTTACTTTTAAATTGTTTATACTAGTTCCTTAAGTGATTGACACAGGATTTTTAAAACATGTTTCCAGCACTCTTATGTGGTACGCGACTTTTGGGACATTCTGTACATGTTGGTTTAATTGAAAGCAAATCATATTTCCAGTACTTTAACTTAATATTTGATACCTTTCGTCTTTTTTTGGGAGGGGGGGCAACTGTCACCTCTTGCCCCTCCATGGCGGCGCCCATGGAAATACCTACTTTATAATTCCCTAAGCTATGCTGGAGAATACTCTACTTGAAGACAATAATCCAAAATTTTAAAATATTTACCTCTATATAACGATGTGACAGTTCCTGCTGCTGTTTGAAATTGTAACCAAATAGCACCGGGCTCACCTGAGTATCGATCTAAAAAAAAAAAATGAGCACCAATCATTATTTCAATTTTCCTCTTTTTACTTTCTTATACCTAATATAAGGAAGTATGGTAATCGGGATTTTTTCGACCTCGAGATTTTGATTGATTATACGTTTTAAAACCTTCTGAATCCATTCTGACTATTTTTCGAAAGATCTGTTGATGCGTGCGCGTGCGTGCGTGCGTGTGTATCCGCGATAACTCAAAAAATACTAATGGGATGCTTCCCAAATTTGGCAGTTAAAATTTTCAACAATAATTTAGGTGACACATTAAATTTGGTGAATGTGGTACCACCAGAAGAGACATAATGAATAAAAAAGAGTTCAATTTCGGGAAAAAAAGTTTAAATTTTTTATTGCATTTCTGGACGAATCTCGACGAATTATAATGAAAAACATAACTTTATGGAAAAAAAATCTG
This sequence comes from Rhamnusium bicolor, assembly GCA_029963845.1. Classification (NCBI taxonomy): domain Eukaryota; kingdom Metazoa; phylum Arthropoda; class Insecta; order Coleoptera; family Cerambycidae; genus Rhamnusium; species Rhamnusium bicolor. Next base: position 2,647 of record JANEYF010004105.1, read on the forward strand.
TCAGCATGTCTGTAGTATCGCGATGGCAGCCACAGTTTTTGAGATAAAGCTTTAAAATTTGGTGCCCATGTTCTAAAGGCCAAAAACAATTATAAATTCGGTGATGAGCAATATTGGCCAGCGGAAAGGAGGTCTACAGGACCCAAACTTTTTTGTATTTGCCTTTACAAAAAAATATACCTATTCTTGATGAAAGATTATAAATCATGTCTACTATATCAAGACAATAAAATATATTTTCCAAGTACTTAACTAACGCAGATGTAAACTGAAATATTTTATACATTTGACCTCATAAAATGGGGTTAGAATAAATTTAACAGTTTGACATTTGAAATGTCTAATTTAGTTACAAAAATGTTAATGTCAATAAGAAGAAATTATTAAAATATATGACATGAATTACTATTGACAGTTTCGAATATGACGGTAATAATTAATTATTTAAAAATTTTAATGAAACATTTCAAGGCGCTATTAAAATTTAATTGAGGTAAGTGAAGAATTAAGTAGAATGATTTTTTGGATCAGGATGATATACACTGGTATAAAAAATTTTATGCCGGCCCCACCAGGATTTTTTTAAACAAAACAAAATCCCCATTTTAAAAAAAAAAAAAACAGAAATTTTTTTTATTTTTTTTTTTTTTTTTTTTTTTTTTTTAAAAACCAAAAAAAAATTTTTTAAAAAAAAAAAAAAGAAAAATAAAAAAAAAAAAAAAAAAAAAAAAATCAAACCCAAAAAAAAAAAAAAAAAAAAAAATAACCCCCACACCATTATAAAATTAAAAAAAAAGGGAAAAAAAAAAAAAAAAATTTTTTTTTTTTTTTAAATTTTTTAAAAAAATAATTTAAAATAATATAAATTTAAAAAAATAAACAAAAAAACAAAAAAAAAAAATATTTTTATTTTAAAATTTGGGGACCTATGTCCTAAAATCAAATTAGATTTCACTCATTTATTTACTTATTAGATAGACTGATAACACATTCTCAAGGTCAACTTGAAGAATAAACAAATAGCCAAATATTCATTCTGAAGTAAAAATTAGATACTAGACTACGATTAAAATTAACGGTAACCTGCAGTTATTAAGGTTTTCCAATTAATTGTAATAGTCAGGGAGCGGAAATATATGCCATTTTGCACATTTTTCAAAACCTGCAATCTCGCCGGCAGTTATATAATTTTTTAAAAAGCCTTCATATAATTGAATTAATTGACATGTATGCATTAATTTATATATCTGTAATACCTATATGCACCAGCTGAGCAACCAGTATTGTAGTAGGAAGCCGGGATAGATGTATGTAATATTATACACAATTGGCAAGCGCTCTGCTCCCTGCTAATGCCAGCACATAAATTTTGAAACATTTGATATAGAATATGTGCGTATGATGCGACACATTCAGTTTGGAGTAGTCAAAAAAACAAAATAATAACATAACCTATAATGAACAGCTGTCAACGAGTTGTCAGAAATTTAAATAATATTTATTTATTATTTTGTTGAAACATTTTTAAAAAATATGAGAAATATATATATTCACAAAAATCAAACAAATAAATAACTCAGGGATGTTACAAAATTCACTGATATGTGAAAGTGATGAGAAAATTCGGAAAAAAAGTGTCAACTTTGACCAATCAAGGTTTTCTCCATGCACGAATTTTCTGGGTATCCAAGGTAAATCACTAAGTTATTCATTCTTTTGTTTTTCACGAGTATGCTAGTTAAAAGTAGCTGTTAGTTTGAAGTTTGACAATTTGTATGCAAATAGGTTATGTTTATTATTTGTACTTTGAATTAACAGGGTCACGTGATTGATGCAGATGTTCTGGAATACCTGGCAGTATAAACAAAATAACAATATAACCTATAAAGAACTGTACTTGTCAATCAGTCAAGAATTAATAAAATATTGTTCAGTAATATAACATGGAAGATTTATTATTTGTACGTTGGTATCAGTTTTTAAAATACCACAAATAAACATTATTAAAAACTTTTTCTGTTTGACAATTCACAAGCAAATAGGTTATGTTTAGTGAATAGGTATTCCAGAAGACGTCACCTGCTGGTTATCATACAAATTTACATTGCACATTTCCAGGCTTCTGTGCAGTTAAATTGTGCGTGTCTGTGATCATTTACAATTTAATAAATGTCAATAATTATGACACCTGACAAGTCAATTAACACAAACAATCAAAATAAGCTATGTATGCTAACCATCAGCCATTTTACTGGCATAATGTTGGAATACCTAATTATATTCCAAACTAAACGGGTTACATGACTGGTACAAATGATGTTTTGTAGGAAAATTAAAATAAGAGTCCTAACACAAAACAATGCTCAAAATATTTTCAATAATGTACTTAGTATAACATTAATAACCTTAAAAGGTTAACAAATTACAACAAATGGGAGCCAAAGAATCAATAGGTGTTTATAAATTCGAATATAAATTAGATCACTAGAGACTCTTACAACAGCTGTTTTTTATAAAAAAGAATTATAATCCCATACGTTTTCCTCTATACAATTAATTTGAAATACACATGCTGAATTTAACATAAAATAGTACAGAAAAATCGTACTATTATATAAAAATTTATTCAACTTAAGTAAATTGTTATCTTAATTAATATTTTAGGTACACGTTTTCTATTATGTTGAACTATTCTATAACCTAACAAAGAACCATACTCAGCTGATTATCAATCAATAGCATTAAGGTATGTCAACAAAATGTCGGGAATATTAAAAAAACGCCCACGAAGTTAATAAATTCACAATAATATGTACAACAATAGTTTAAATAATCCTACCTCGATATAACTGCGCTACAGCAGTCGCAGAGTCTTGAAAGGAAGTCCATATTTTTGTATGAGAATTATTAGTTTCAGATATCATAGATTGCTCATAATTTGGTTGTTCTTCCAATGAATTTGCACACTGTTGTTCCCAACTGGTTAACCAATTTTCATCACCACCTTCACCGTTCATTTTATTAAATTCTCCTGGTTTATTTCGATAATTATATCACCGAGAAGTCCTAACTACGCGACAAATTTCAGCTGCGAACGGCCATCGTTGGCACTTCACCTCACTCACCTTTTGTATACTTAGGGATTTTTCATCTAGTGAATTGAATTGATTTAATTTTCTGCCCGAAGTGTTGCCAATATAAAATATGGATATGATCTATGTTTGTAGCACAGAAAGTTTGTAGTAATACGTAAACGTTGATATTCGGACACGCTAACGTGGAATATTTTGAAGCTTGTATGAAGTTGGAGGAAGAGTACCTGAAATATACACGTGATGTAAAGTTATTGAAAATAAATAAAACTAGAGCCGTAGCCAGAAAATATATTGATTTGGTAATGTTATATTTTTAAAATAAGCTAACATTAAATAAAGGTTCATGTCTATTTTGTGTAAATTATGTATTTTTTGCATGTACGTAGTCAATTCGACATAAAGGTTTCCAACCTGATATGCGATTTTGTCTAATTTTTCGAGTGTATATGTTTTCATGTCCGAGATGCGGCGGCTACTATTAATAAAGCAAGTAATGGATGGTTTTGAGCGTGTCCATTATTTATAAAATGTCTAAGATTTATAGGGATAATTGGAGAAGAAGAATATTGTAATCAGTTATAGCCATATTACACGAGATGATGAATCGGCAGACAAATTTGTCAAATTATTTGGTTTTAGCCGTATTACACGATCCAATAAATTGACCGGTTTGACCGATTTTATGACCCTCAATTTATTGCTGTGTGTAATGCAAGAAAATCTGCGGATTTATCGGTGAAATAAAGTTGTTCAATAAATTGAGCAATTAGAACATGTTCAATTTTTCGACGATTATAGGGTTCCATGTTATGTATATTCGCAATAAATACAAACCCTGAGCTTCCATACATATCTAAAATACAGACAAATATCGCATTGTCTATTGCAGTTTTAAAATATATAATCTAAAAAAATGCACGGAGAGCATATTTATAAAGCATAATTTCAAGAAACTAATTGAAAAAAGTAATTTAACAAAATTTTAATTAAGATTGTCATAATAAGAAATAGAACAAAACAATAAAGTGTTATCGTAACTCAAAAATATGACATTCTTTTAATTTATCCTTAGTGTTCGATAGAACGTGATATGGATGACATGTCTCATGCTGTAGGTGGAAACAAGACGGAGCTTCGGAGATAAATGAGATGCGAGATGCTTAAATCCAAAGTGAGGACGCGATCTAAAAACGCAACGGCTTATGTGAGCGCCGCCGTGCGGCACCTCCGGCAGGAGCGGCGGACGCGTCTAAGGAGGTAGGAGCGGCAGAGGCGGCAGTAGCGTCTTACGTGTACTTGAAGTCCGGTACAGTTTACCGTGCGATTCGTGAATGGTGACATGTCTAGATCAAGAAGAAGGAATGTTTTACTGGGGGAAGGCGTTTATCTCAAAATATTACGAATTGCGAAGAAGACATAAGGCAAGAAGGCATCCAACAGATACGTTCTATTTAGAAAAGGGAATAGACGGCGAATTCCACCGTTTATATCAAAAGCTAAAAAAATTGTCCCAATTCCATTCTCTGTCCACTAGTAGCCGATTGTGATATTTTTTATGCCTCATGTCCCAAAGCATACGGCAATTTTGCACTTGACAGATTAACAGTTCGTTAAAGGTACTTGTCATATTGCTAAAATAATTAAGAGCGTGTGGAATAATCCAAACATTTGGAGTTTACAAGCCAGACTGCGCTCGGTACGGGCGGCACTAGTGGCGAATATCAAATTATTTGACCTCGTGCGCCGCTCGAAAATCGGCAGCTCTACCAGCGCCGTCTGATAACGCGCACGTAGGACACATGAATTGTATTCCACGGTTTGATGTTGCCGGCTCTGCCACTCCTGCCACGCGGTACCGCCCACTGTAAGCCGTCGCGTAAGAGCTGACAGGCGGGCGGTCGAAAATTCATTTATTTTCCATTTAATTTTATATCTTGTTCCATTTTCATGTGAAAAATATAATCAATAGATCTTCGAAAAATATGTAGGTACGCAACTTTTTCAAAGGATAACATTTTTCGATTTACGGCGTTTACCAGGGTGTGATGATAATCTCAACGTTTTGTTCATAGTGCCATTTTGCTCGCCCTAATTTTGTATTACGTTTGAATTTAGATTTGTTATAATACGAGCTTTTAATCAGTGTAGATTTTATCTGGTGACACCAATTTCCCCACAGAAGTTATTTTTAAGAGCTTTTCAGCCGGGCCTGCAACACTCCTTTTAGAGTTGGCTCTTGGCTCTCTACTATAATGTCACCTTTAGTTGACAAGAGTAGGAATCTGATAAACAGTTATACAGGGTGTAACCGTTTTCAATATGGAAAATTGATTAGTCAATAGATTTTTGCAAATTGGAGTATTTTTTGTGCTATGAACATTTTCTCATAAGTGCTTAGTTTCTGAGATACACAAGGCGTTGACATTTTTATTTCATAAATGTTTTTGTTACATAACTTTTGCATTTTTTAATATATAATTATTCCAAATTTGGCAGTGATTTATTAATTGTTAAATTGAATTAAATTAAATACCACAGGTAATACAACCCTGAAGGTACCTTGTGTGTGAGAGGGCTAAATGTTTAAAGACGATGGACATATACCCAATATCCGAGTACGCTAGAATTAATTTCTGGTTTAGAAAAAATCCTAGCTCCTCGGCCGTGGATCGAACCCGGTACTCCAGGGTTTGCCAATTTTGCCAATTTGAAAGATTTATTGCCTATTTTCTACAATATAAGTTTAACTAGGACTTTAAATGTGCTTACCACTCGACCACGAAGCCATTGTTATGTTAGGTAGAATCTGAAATAATGATAAAAATTTAAAAACTCTAACATAGATCACTGGCGTAGATATGAGACATGAACCCCCCTTTTTCTTTAAAACTTCTACGGTTATGGATGTTTAACAAATAAACCGTTTTTAAATTATTCCAAATTTCTTTTGAAAAAAAAATGACTTGCAAAATTTTGGTATTTTTGATAATCTTCCGGAATGATACGTTATTTTTAATTACTACTAACTATTCTGTTCAGCAAACCAAAAATAAATAAAACAAAAGTACTCACCAATAAGTAACAATCACTTCAATCACTATATACATACAAAACATTGACAGACATATATTTCTGTAGTTTTTTGGTGTCGGTGTTGCTCTTTCAAAGTTCCATAAGCAAATGGGAAATATGAGAGATTACACATACTAATGCAATAAATATAAATAAATGGTTTAAATCTAAATAATTAAAATTACATTAAGAAATTCCCAGTACCAGGGTTAGTAAACATAATAACTACAAATTAGGTAATTTGCTTGTAAAAGTTCTATTCAAATAAGAAATAAAATTCGACCCTTTATCCTCTTTACCTAAGTTTCGTAGCAACATTTTAAATCATATATATATTTTTTGAAATGAATAAAAATAATTTAAAAAAATATATTTATTTTCAACACATATACAAGAAAGCAACTTATTTAATACCTTATATTTTATCTTCCTGAATCAAGCAAGTTGAAATCATAAATTCTCAAAGATGGTTTTGTATTGAAATAAAGATACACACAAATCTCACAATAAAATCATAATATGCACAAATGTATAATTTATACCCTCCAAATGTCATTTTTTTGCCGTTTTCTTTAGATTTCACAAGGGTGGTTCATACATTTGCGCACACACTGTACATAAAATCCTCGCGTCCGTAGATCCTAGCTCCTGACAATTTCTTCCTGCTAACTCAATTTATTTATTTCATTTATGAATGTAACTCTAGAAGATGCGGGACTTAGGCCCTCCCAGGTTCCCCCCGTAGAACCGCCCCTAATTGTAATCGAGTGTCAACTAACGTATTTATTAACTAGCATACTATTTCATAAATCATAAGTATCTTAATGCTTCCCCCTTAGTATAACTAATTACGTATTTCATATACAGTGTGTGAAAAAATTATGGAATAAATTAGTTTGCTACGTTTATACAAGGTTATCGAGAAAAATCTCAGAGTTGATAATTAAATTCAATAGAGCATCTTCTGGTAAAAAACATTTTAAACCGTAATAACATTATCGAGTTTTTTTTAATGGAACCATGTATTTTAGTTTTAATATTGTTAAGTTTGCTTTATTGAACCATGTCATATGCCAATATAGTATTAAAGGAATCACACAGAAAAAATAAAAATGTAGAGTGCAATAATAATTACGCATCTTAAAAAAAAGTGTTTTCAAGTCACCGATGTAACCTCCTGAAAGTCGTATTATTTTGTGCCAGATAAGAGAGACGAGGCTCTACAGTTTATTGTGGAATCTGAACCACACCTAGAGCATCGACCATTCGCTCTGTCATCTTAGTCCAAAACAAATTGCAAATTAAATTTCTAACTTGCTCCAGGTTGGAATCGACCTTCGTTACCGAGTAAATATACTCGATCCGTTAGCAATGGACAGGACAATAATTTGGCCAACTAGAGATTTACCCGAATCTAGAAAAAAATTTTCGAGCAAAAAATTGTTGTATGCTCCAGTAGATCTCTAGTTGGCAAAATTACTGTTAAAAAATGTAGCAGTTACTGCATTTATTTCGTAATTTGTATACTAAGAATAAGCTAGCAAATAAGAACGATATAAATAATTGCTCCTTTAATTTTTAAACAATTATGGTGTAACGAAGTGATTTTTCCGTTAATAGTTTCCTATTGTAATCAGACCCAAGTATATGATAACTTATGTTAATATTTTTTAAAAACCGTTTTGAACCAAAGTTAAATTTATTTTGCAAGTCCAGCATTTGGAATAACAATTATTTCTCAAACATAATTGTTTCAAACCGTTTTCTTTTCAGGGAAATCCGGGGTTGTTTTATTATTCTAATGATAAATAGATTGTGTTTGTACTTAATCAAGTAAGAGGAAAGTAGTTTAATTAATTTAGTTTAATTTCAAATCAAGTTGAAATCATTTATTCATGGTAAAGAAATATGTTTCTATTTGTTTTCATAATTTTCGGATGTTATTAGTTGATTTATTATAAGTGTTAGTACATGGCCGTTTTAAATTATTTCTTTTCAGAAATACAGTTTTAAAATTATGAGAAAACGCTCAGCCCTGGAATATTTTATAAACATTTATTTGTTTATATGAATTAACGCAGCGAATTTGTTTAAATACGATGCGCCGAGCTAGCTGAAATAACGTTTGCCGCGGACAGCAGCCGACAAGTCGCACGTCGCGCAGATCCCCGCCACTGTTTTTGCCAAAATTTGAGTATAAATTAAAACGCGCCGATTAAAAGAGATATTTCGTCAGTCAGTGCTCAACTTAGCAGCATGCTGCTTCAAATATCCAGTGTGGTACACCGCAACCAGGTAATGGTAAGAATTATTTTGACCGTTTTGCTGTTTTTATTTGTATTTTCGTGTTTGTGTCCGAATTTACTACTGTATTATTTTGTCCGAAGTGCCTGCCATTCCGAGTACTAATAATCGGGAAATTTCGCGATTCATTGATAATAGCGGGTTATCTGTTCAACATCAAACACCGGGACTATTCGGGTGTCATGTTTACTTAGTATTGACATAAAGATTGGATTTTTCTGTCTCGATCTGTGGAAAGAGTTCCACCTCAGTCGTGTCGTATAGTGCAATAAATTATCGGTGAAATATTTATGCCTCGATCTGTGGAAAGATTTCATCAGGTGCACATGAAGTGATATCAGTGAGGTTTTTATGACTCGATCTGTGGAAAGAATCTCACTAAGTTCCCTGGGCTGTTGTGTTCATTTAATTAGTTGCTGTTTTTGTTTTATTAATAGGTCACGTTATTGACGTCAGTAGCTATTTATCTTTTTCTTTTTGTATTTAGTTTGCCTCATGAAAAATCAAATAATATTGTGTTACTTTGTTTAGTTAATGAGTAAGCATGGCCAAGCGATGGTAGATTCAGGGTCGGGCGCAATACTAATGCCATCGCGCGCTTGTTTACGATGACGATGACACAACACACTTCAGTTGTTATCTGTCGGACGATGCTTAGAGTACTAATAAATAATAAATAATGTTGAGCGTAAAGAGTAGAAAACGACCGTACGCTGATAAAGTGAATAAATTTATCGGTGAATTTCCGGATTTATTCTATGATGGATGTAAAATAATTTGTAAAGTTTGTGATCAAGACTTAATGTGCTGGAATAAATACGGCTGCAAAATTCATGTCAATAGTAACCGGCATAAAAATAAAAAAATGGCGTGTCTTCTTTGGAACCTCAGTTTATGTTTGATTTACTGTTAATGCTGATTGCCTGTGATGTTCCCCTGCGCATATTGGATAAACCAGCATTTCGGGAGTTCTGGAATAAATACAATCCCCCAGGTGAATTTACCAAGTCGTTCATCGTTATGTATATGTATATGTACCAAGTGTTCGTGAAAACATTGTAAATAGGATTAAATATGCATTAAAAAATACACGGCTGTGCTTATGTTTTGACGAGACGACAGATTGTAAAAAAATTCTATTTTAAATGTTATAATATGTGTACTCGACCCTGTTAAACCAACATTTCCACTTTTACTAGCTAACAAAAGACTAACTGCGTGTATTGGCGAAACAATTACGCGGGTGGTGTTGGAGATTTTCGAAAAATTTGAACTGTCAACAAGTCAAGTGTTGATGTTTGTAACTGACGCGACGGTGCTGCGACAATGCGTTTGGTGGGCCGTTATCTTCAAAGAGACGATTGATAGGTTTTTACATGTTATGTATAAAGTGCATGCGTTCCATCTTGTAGCAGAAACGATTCGAAAATGTTTTCCAGAGGTAGATGCATTAATAGCAAATACAAAAAAAATTTTTCTCAAATCTCCTAAACGGCTTCGAACATTTCACACACTGTGACCTGGTATTCCGGAACCACCAAAGCCCATTCTTACACGTTGGGGAACGTGGTTGAAGGCAGCTTTTTATTATGCTGAATATTTTCAACAAATAATGGCTGTGATACTACAGTTCAAGCCTGACGAGGCTGCAGCTATTAAGGAAAGCCAGACAAGCTTTCAAGATGTCTCCCCTTGAAACAGATTTAAAAACTATTTATAACAATTATAGAGGACTACACGACGCAATAGAAAAATTGCAAAATACTTCGTTGTCGTTAGTGGAATCGCTGCAAATAATGGACAACGTAAATACACAGCTACAGACTATAAATGACGCAAAAAATAAGCCCGTTATTGAAAAATTCGAGAGTGTATTACGGAAAGATCCTGATTTTACCAAATTAAGACAAATTTGTGATGGTGCATCTACAGCTGCGTTAAGTGGGTTCACAGAGTGTTTTACTTATGTCTGTATTACTTCCGTAAATGTCGAACGGTAACATATATTTTCACCACAGCGAACATCGGTTACTGAGACAACTGTAGAAACATATCTGATGCTACACAGTTATTATAGAAGTGCTCTAGTTTGTGATAACGACAACCAAGCTACTTCATAAATCGCTTAAGAAGGTGAGTTTTGTACATATTTTTATAAAGTGTACCAGTATTAATAAAATTTATTTCCATTTATTTTATTTATTTATTTATTATTAGTTATCACTTAGATATACAATGTACATGTGTGAACGTCATTTATCAGTTTAATAATAATGTGCAGCACTAAGCTTACAAAATATAAGGAAATACATAAAAAAAGAATTTAAAGCAAACGAAATAGTACAGAAACATACATCACAATATATAAAATATTTTTGTTTTTATTATTGTACTTATTCAAATATTATGATATGATGCATACCCAGTACGCCTCTGTAGGATTAATGACATTGCCAGGCTTACTAATGAGTCGTCATTATTTTAAAATTATCAGTTCACGTTATTAACGTATAAAATAGAAATTTTTTTTTCATTTTTATTTGTTCTCACGAAAAATTGTAAAAATATTATGCTACTTGTTTAGAAAATTAGTTGTCATTTATTTAAAAATCATTAGATCACGGTATTGATAATTAATTCATTTTTCTTAAAAAGTTAGTTATTTTTCTCCCCTCTCAAACTCGCAGCAGGGATACCTGCACCCCAACCGGGCGCGTCCCTAGGTGGCGGATAAGGGAACGCCCTCAGCTACATTGGTGTCGAACTGGTTAGGTGTGAAATGTAAAACTAGGAAGAAGGTAGTCCAACAGGCTTGCACAGAGGGATACAATCTCTTCATTTTAAAAAAGTTCCCAGTTGCCAGAAGCGCGCACAAAGGACCTTAGCAAAACCAATCATTGAGGAGATATTGGCAGTGAAAAAGGTAAAAGTTACGGAGCCGGTGGAGGCCAGACGTGTTGTCCGGTACCTAGGGCGAGAGTTTGGGAGGGTAGTTGTTCAACGCGACCGTCAGTTTTTGTATGCGACTATTCAGTACCTACAAGGGGATGACCAACGGCTGTGGAGGCGTACGTAGTACTACTGATACGCCTTAAGGGAGTAAGGCAAGCTCTCGATCTTCAGGAAACTGGATGAACATAGTTGGTCGAAGTTGGGATCAATGCCTACTACATCAGAAATCTCAATTTCATCGGACCAGGAGCAGGAGCTGTTGAAGAGTTGGCCTCCGTCTAATAAGTGCTGAAGAATTAGAGAAGTTCCAGGGATGAGGTTTCTTAAGAATTGAATGGACTCACTTAAAGAGAAACGACTGGGGAGTGCTGCAAGAAGACGCCTTGGTCGTTTAGTAAGGATCGAATGCCATACAAATCGCCTTAGAGCAAACGCGTGTTGAAGCAACGGCCAACCGAACAGCAGCCAGAGCGAGGGCAGCAAACCTCCTCTGAGCAAGCTGTAACCGGTAAGCGTCTGCGTTCCAACGACAGCATACCATGCCAGCGGGCGAAAAAGCCCCAGGAAGATGGAGCTGTAAAACCTCCTTTTAGGGAAGCTGTTGAGGGGGTCAGAGTGGGCATAATCCATTCCAACTACCCAACGGCTACCCTAACTAGCACACAGATGGGAGCACTACAGCAGGCAATAATGCAAGCTGTAGAGGCAATCCCAGACGATGGTCCCCAGGTGAGGTTCCTAGGCTGCACACAACGGCCTGGGTGGCTTCTCATCACCTGTGTAGATGGGACGAGCGCCTGGTGGATGGAGAGTGTCACAGAACACCTCCATCCATGGGAAAGAGCGCGTCTTAAATTCGTGCAGGGGCAGGACCTTCCAAAACCTCATGTCTGTGTGGCATATATCCCGAATGACGCTGGTAACCGACTGTCTTCTGAGGTAGTGTTGAACAGTCTGAGAAAAATGAACCACGGTCTGAACACCCAGAAGTTGACCGTACTACACCGGGAGGAATCGAGCCCTGGTCAAACATGGACGTTCTCAGTAGATGAAGTGTCCATGATTATACTGGAGGGACTGAATTTCAGACCCTTCTACGGATTTGGACAAATCCAATTCCGCCCAAAAGTCAGAGGAGATAAAAACCCCTCTGACAAGAAAGTGGTGGCAGGAACGCCTTCAGAGAAAAGCGAAGTACAATCGCTTCCCAAGAGGAGCGAACAGCCCCGACAGGGGAACATCTGGGAGAGGAAAATCTCTCCCGAATAAACCCCATCTGAAGAAGAGTAGAATTAAACCACCTTCGAAGAGGGGAACAGCGGGGGACCCTAACCCGGACAAAAACAACCTCTAGGAAGAGTGAGAAACATTCACCTTCCGGGAGGAGGAGAAAAAAAATCCCCCCTTAACTTCCTTTTAAACCCACAACCTAACCCTACCTAACCCAACCGTCTCTCAATACTTCCAAAACTAATACCCTTATCCCTAATCCTTATCCCAAATCAACTACCCAATGACATATTATATTAGGTGTCTACAAGCGAATCTACAAAAAGCCAGGGCGGCCACATACGTCCTCGGCAAAAGATTTAAGGAAGAGCAAATCGAGATCGCTCTCCTCCAGGAACCCTGGACAAGTAACACATGCCGAGTAAGCGGCGTAAGAAATACTTCTGGCAAGGTAATAGAAATCGGCTCTGATGAAAGACTCAGAGCATGTATCTTGATCAGAAATAACATTAACTCTTTTTCACGGTACCAGGACGTTCTAGCCGTCCAGGTATTGATTTCGGAGGGAGGAAGCAAGATGGAAAAACCGTCCCCACTATTGCACCCCCCCAACAAGGACGCTACAGCAAAAAACAATATCCACCTGGTTATTGGATGTGATGCGAATGCCCATCACACAGCGTGGCGGAAAAACGAACATTAACCAAAGAGGTAAGTCACTTTTTGAATACTTATTAGGTGAAGGACTAACTGTGAATAACATTGGTTCCGAACCAACATATGCCACCAGAAATAGGAACGAGGTATTAGATATCATAATCAGCTCAAACTTCTTGAGCAATAAGATAACCGATTGGAAAGTATCTTCTGAACCCTCGTGTTCAGATCACAAACATATTCTATTCAATATAGAAGCTGGTCCAAGACCTATGGTGACATATCGGGATCCGAAGTGCACAGACTGGTAAGGGTACAAACATTCCCTCCAGTCTCACCTTCAATCACCACAATCAGGAATCGTGAAGAGACTGAAATTGCGGCGGAACAGATCCGCAACACAATTGTCTCAGCTTACAACGAAAACTGTCCACTGAAGACAAAAAAAGGATAATAGAGCCGCATCTTGGTGAAACAAGAATTTGAATAAAATGATAAAAGAAGTTCGACACCTCTTTAATCGAACTAAAGCTTCGGGCGACTGGGATCAATATAGATCCGCTCTAATAAAAAAATAAGGAAAGGGGATCTTAAAGGAAATTCTGTGATAGTATAACTGACCTACCTCACAGTATTAGAATCCACAAGATTCATTCCAGAGGGCCGACGTGGGAATTCGGCTCATTAATGCGACCGAATGCTCATATACGGACTCTGGAAAGTAAACCTTACAGCTCCTAGCACAAAACCACTTCCCAGGGTACTTTAATCCGGATGATTAACAGCTGTCACCATCAGAAGGTCGATTAAAACGTCCTGATAAAACTAATTGGCTGACAGCTAAAAAAGGTGATCACACTCACACTACCGGCAATTGAGTGGGCCACCAAATCCTTTCAACCATTCAAATCGCCAAGAAAGGACGGAGTTTTCCCAGCTCTACTACAAAATGGACTGGAAATATTGCTCAATAAATTATTCAGAGCTAGTCTGGTATGGAACTATATCCCATCCAGTTGGTAGGCGGTTATGGTAGTATATATACCAAAAATGGGTAGGAAAGAACCAAGCCCTAAATCGCTTAGACCAATTAGCCTGACATCTTTTCTGTTGAAAGGCCTGGAGAAGGTGCTGGACGGATATATCAGGGGGAACATCCTGAATCATCATCCCTAAATTACCCATCAGTACGCCTATCAGACACGAAAATCATCAGAACTAGCACTTAACAACCTAGTCGAGAAGATCACCCAATCCCTTCAAATGAAGGAAATTGCGGTGGGAGCCTTTCTCAACATTGAGGGAGCATTTCATAATGCACTGCCTAACTCCTTATATGCAGCAGTGGCTGCCAGAGGAATTGAGCCTACTATAGACGACTGGATTCGTGCTATGCTATCAAACAGGACCATAACAACGTCTCTACAAGGAGAAACAGTTAAATTAAATTAGACTACTTTCCTCTTACTTGATTAAGTACAAACACAATAATCGATTTATCATTAAGATAATAAAACCAAGTAAGATTACCCTAAAAAGAAACTGGTTTGAAACAATTATGTTTGAGGAATAATTGTTATTTCAAATATTGGTGTTGCAAAATAAAATTAAATTTGGTTCAAAACGGTTTTAAAAGATATATTAACAGAAGTTATCGTATACAGACTGTACCAAAGTGAACGAAGAGCCCACGTAGGTCTTATTACAACAGAAAACTATTACCGGAATAATTTACCTACGGAGAAAAATTTAGTGCTGCTATGTTCTGTAATTGTCATTTCAGAAAAATATATATTCTTATAACTTTTCAAGTTTTACAAAAGGGAGATCAATAAAGGCAGATAATATGGCCGATTACAACTTCAGCTTTTATTCCTGTTTCATTAGTGCGTTTCTGCGAAAACTATGTACAATCTTTGTTCCACAATATGAGCAGGCGTCATTTAACTGAAGCAAATTCAGTCATTGAGTTGCAGCATCAGAGGTGAGCAACAGACTGCGTGGCCTATCGCTTGACGTGGCAAAGTATAATTTCTAGTTTGAATTACCGATTCAATGGGCTGGAACTGTTAGACAACGACCAACAGAAGGTAGACCTAAGTCAAAAAATGCTAGGGAAGGCAATTTATTAGTCAAAGGAGTTGTGGTGGATCCTACAAGAAACTCCTATCTCTGTTGAAATAGAATCTTTGTGTCGCCACTACAGTTCGTATTACCTTACGAACTATTTTAAATCGTCACAGTCTCAATAAGGTTGGTTTGTATTGTAGGAGATTCATAAATTGCAAGACAGCAAACTACAGAGCTCAACATTTAATTTAGTGTGAAGAACAAGTAAACTAGCATGTTGAGTGGAACACCGTAATGTTTCCGTTTTTATCTCCATAGTGACAGACGCACAGTTCACGCCTGGAGACTTCCAAATTCAAGGGTTAATGATTGGTGTGTTCATGAGATGAATGCGTTCGGACGACGTAAAGTGAAATTTATGCACGAGACATCGTTAGCAACAGAGTGAATGGTTATAGGTGGAATTTAGAACTTTAATTTCAGATTCCTAGGTGATAATTAATGCTCGTTATCCATTAACTTGGTTGATAATCTTAGTGAAATTCAAGGTTGTTTTTGGTGTATAAAAAACATTCTAATTAAGTTGTTCTTAAATTTCTTTCCTTAAAATTTTATTAATTCTAGGTACCAATTCTCAACGGGTAAGTGTCTTTTTTAAGGGAATAAAGTAAAATGTCCCATTTCAAAGTTAAGTGATAGGTGTATTAAATGTAGGTGGATGAAAAAGTGTTTTAAATAATACCTAGGATATTTCTATAATTTGCTGAAAAATTTTATTAATTTAGAAAGTCGCAGAAAAAAGGCAAAAGTTTTACAGGGGATTCTCATTACTTTTTGATTAAGGTAAATTAGTTTTTAATGAACCCCCTATTGATTTGTATAAAAAACTGTCTGAAATTTTGAAAATTGAAATTCTAAATTTTTAGTTTTATTTACCACAAAAGTGTATTTAATCGTTTAATAACCAATATTTTGTAGGAAGGATTAGTGTGTGTTTTTTAAGGTATGGTGATAGGTAGTTAGGTAGTAACGAAATAACGGTCAAGCCCAGTGTTTGAGGTGCGGCTTTCGGTGTTTTCCATTGTTTTGGTAAGTAATTATATTCTTATAATAGGAACTGTCAGGATATATTTCTAGAAGTGATTGGTTACGTGTAGGTTCATCCTCAACGGACTCAAATTTAATTTAAACATGTAATTATGGACTGATTTTTTTTTATCCCGAAAAAATGATTTGGATTAAAATATGTCGGTATGTGGTGTATGATTTACTTTTTACAAGCTAGCTTATGTAGTAATTTTTTCTAAATTTATATCACTTTTTCTAAAATCTTTACGTGCTTTTTTGTTTGCGTTTTCAAGAGCGTTTTAACATCATTGCAAAGTTACAAACAACCATGCCCCAAATGTTATTGAGGAGGAAATTTGATAATTTGACTAAAAATGTACAGAAAATTTACCTTGTTTCCAAAAATATTGATTTTAATTTTGATTCAAAGCATATAGTCATCAATATTGGTTAGTTCTTGTCAAAATTTACTATAAAATTTACAATTATTAATTAATTTTGTTAAAAGCAATGGGTTTTTTAAAACCTTTTGTAAAATATGTTGTGTGAATAAAACTGTTTATTATTATTATTTTTATATAATTTTACAGGTGGTAGGTGGGCCCTAGGTCAGGAATGAAGGGGTGACAAGCGATTATGAAATATTTAATGGCAAATCAGCTGGGAATTCAGTTCAATTGAAAGGTCGTTACAACAAGGTGGGATGAGAAACGACAAAATGAATTGTTTTAGGTAAAAAAACATATCTTCTGTTGCTAAATTTCAATAATTTTTGTTATTCAGAGGCAGAAAGTTGAACTTTCCGCAATGAAAAAAATGACTCAGGTTGCCTGGGCTATAAAAGAATGGCTAAAGTTTCAGAGCGCGAATTAACCAAGTCAATAAAAATAAATAGCGTTTCTTTTCTATATTTTGTATAAATTTTATAAAATAGAATTTTTTGTTTGGTTGTTCTTCTATATGTATATATAAGAGTTTTTTATATTTTATTATTTTATATTTCAGTTTTATTAATAAATTTATGTACAAAAAATGTATTATCTTATTTACAAAATTAGTATTTACACCTGTTCATTTTTCATGAGATCTTTTGAAGACTTTTACGTGGTAAATATAGTATTCATATTTGCCAGTATGTAAAATTCAGGGAGGTGGTAAGAGTAATAGTCACCTTTTTGCTACATTTACCAATTGAAAACTTTTCAAAAATTCCAAAAAAAAGGTGAAACGCCTAATTTAAAAATAACGTTATGAAGAACATTTCAAAGTACCAATAAAAGTAATAATTATTAGGGCACTTCATACGTTAAAGCGACGTAATAAACACGTTAATAGAACGAACATTTTTAACCTTTAATTTACGTCGAAGACTAATAAAAAGCTACAACAAGCAAAAAAAATTTTAACACGTATAATATTCATGTTTTATGTGCTAAAATTAAACGTTTATGTATTGTACTTTGCAACGTATAAAACTCGACATCTAAAGGTTGATTCTACGTAATGGAAACTAGTGTTTTTCTAATGGTGTTTATAATATAAAAAACGTTTTATTCACGTATGTGTGTTTATTGGGATAGAGCTAGGATAGTAATAGAACAGTAGAACATGATGAAACTGATCATTTGTCTTTACCTCTACTCTCTCAGTTCTGAGCTGCATTGAAACATTAAAAAAATAAACAAAAAATACCTAGGACTTTGGAAGATACTAATAAATAGACCTCTGTTAATGCCGTTAGGACTCTAAGGTAAATATTTCTGGATTTATAAGATACTTTGGCCAAGAGGAGATAAATATTGATTTCAAGTATGCTTAGAAGAGCTCAAGCAAAGATGGCAGACGGGGATGGATCTCGCATTATTTGATGTTTGTACTTTATCTCTTGTTACCTACATGTTTTAATTATTACTTATGTTGTGTTTGTTTTATAGAAATAATGGAAGAAAATAGCTCTAATAATTTTTTTTCTAAGATCATCTTTTCCCTGAGAATCCACCATATATTCTTAACTTTTTTCAATTAGTTTATAATTTCCTTAAAATTAGATAGCTATATTTTTATTTGATCTAATGAAAAATAGTGAAAACCGTTTTTTACCTGAAATAATTTATTGTAGTGAAAAAAATTATACGTGTATTTTCTGCACTGTTGATATCATACAAGCCACACTGTTTTTTTTATCATATTTTACATGAAAATATGGTTAACTATGTTTATCATCACCCGCATTAATGAATGAAAACAAAAATAATTATTGTATACTAATGTTCTTTATTACTCAGTTCCATTTCATTAAATACGAACAAAATGATATTGGTATACGATTAATTAATATTGAGGAAACGGAATAGGTAAGTTAATAAACTGGGTTACTTTCTTAAATAATAATGAATTAAGAGCCTCCGGCTTGGTTCCTCACCCAAATAATTGCAAGATATACAACCAACAATACAATAAGGAATGAAGTACAGTTTACTGTTGATATAAATATTCTCTATGTGTAAACTTTCTACAACTTTAAACAGTTCTGAGCCGGCCTGGCCCTTTTATGACACTATGAAAACAGCGACTGCTGCAAAGATTGCATTTTTTCAAACCTAACATGATGATAAAAATGAATACCTACAGTTTTCTATAATTTATACCTTATCTAATTGCACTAATATAAAAGTTTTAGGTATAATAATAAACCAAAAACAATCCTACTTCCATTACATTTTATCTTAGAAACTATTAAAACAACTACTCAATCTAGGAGCAAGACTTGCATTGATTTAAATAATGGTGTTCTTAGTAGTATTAGAAGCAAAACAACATTGAAATTAAAAAAAATGTTGATTCATAAAAAGGAAAATTCTTATACTTACCAAATGATTTCCTCCAGTTACAATACAAAAATGAAAACCCCTAGTCCGATATATATCTACTTTTATTATTCTTCAGGAAGATCGTTTCACATATACTAATATTAAACGTTTATAATTACGTCATCTGAAACGTGCAAAACCGCGATATTTTTAAGTTGTTTGTAAGTAAAAAAGGATAAGTTTTACAAATGGTGTTTGGACATTATAAACGTCTTTCTAACGTATGTGTGTTTACTAAATAAATTATTTCATTTAATTTAATGATATTTAAATTATTGAAAATATTACATTCAGCGTTAAGCAATAATCTCATTTAAATCTTTCAAGATAATAACAGGAACAGTTTGAATCTATATGTTTTACGTTATAAAAAAATCCAACTATAATCCAGATATAAAAAAATTTTTATACACTTTGTAGAGGCATTTGAATGACTTCTTAATAAGAATAGGTAAGCCGTCGAGAGGTAGGTGGGAACTAGGGCCTCAACCCACGGATCCTACATTGGTTGTACACGGCGGTCATAAGACCAAGGCTCCAGTATGGATCTGTGGTCTGGTGGCCGTGCGTGTACAGAGCGACCACGTCACGAAAAATAGGGAGGAGTGGAGTGAAGGAAGAATTAGTATGCTACACAGACGGATCTCGGGTGGCCACCAGACCGTTCTCTGTGGCGGGAATATATCTGGAAGGCAAAGGAGTGCAAGAGAGCTTTGCTTTAGGTTCGTACACCACGGTCGTCCAGCAGAGGTTCACGCCATCCTAGCGGTGGCAGGTAAGGCTGAGATTAGAAACGGGACGGAACAGATGGTACCTATATATCTGCTCCGATAGCCAGACTGCTTTAAAAGCGGTGTGCTCCCCCCAGGATGAGATCAGCTCTCGTTCAGGAGTGAAGGGAGCCCTAGAAGAGCTTGCCAGGCATAAACAAGTGAGGCTGGTGTGTGTCTCGGGATATACCGGAGTTCCAGGTAACGAAAAGACCGATGATTTGACTAGACTTGGAGCCGAGGAACCCTGTCTCGGACATGAGCCTATGTTAGGCATTACAAGAAAGCAAGTTACAATAGCCCTCAATGAGTGGGCCCACGAAACACTAAGGAGCGTTGGAGGACCAATGGGGTCTGCAGGTAAACTGGAGATGTTGTGATGGGGTCGAAAAAAATCGAGATCGGTCTGGTTACTGGGCCGGAGTCGGAAGACTGAATCTTTTATTCGGAGTTCTGACAGGCCACTGTAGACTTAAGAGGCATCTATTATTGATAGTTATTAAGGCAGGCCCTACATATCCAGGTTGCGGAAGTGGTGAAGAAACATCTTACCATTTCCTGGGAGAGTGTGAAGCGTTTGGGCGCATGAGACATAGCATCTTCGGTTTTGAGGCGCTTCTAAGGAAGGAGATGAGCTCCCTCGAATTAAGTGACATCCTGACCTTCAATAGAAGATTGGAAAGGTTCGACGAGGGAGCATGGGAAGTACAGGTGAGGGGATAGCTGGGTTGGTAAAAAGGGTTCGTCTGCGACCTACTTGCCAGGCGTCAAACTCCCCCACTATGACCATTAGGCCATGCTATGTAATAAAATCAGTAACAGATTGCTTAGAATTTTTTATGGTCTAGACACGTTCAGCAAATTTACGATTTGGGCTCGAGTACAATCTTCAGCAATATCAGTCTGTGTACGAGGCGCACGCTGCTGGTGTTCCTCCTCCTACTAACCATCAAACTTTGTAGAATGGTAGGGTGAAATCCCAAGCTTTAACTCATATATAGAACCCAAATTGTACATTTGCTGAATGAATGTAAAGAAGAACAATTAAAATCGAATAATAAATACAGGTTTTATTGTTATAGGACGTGGCTTCACACTATATGTATACTAAGGGTGGGCGATAGCAAAGATTTTGGTACCAAGAATGATATCGATATTTGTCGATGTATTAATATTGATATCAAATTTTGGTATCGGTACCAAATATAAGTGTCGATAAATATAGATATCGATAACTCAAATCGGTATCGATGTATCAAAACCTGTATATGTATTTTCCACTCAAACAGTTAACCAAAAACAGTTAACTTTCTGAAAAATTATATTTTTGTACAAAATAAAAGTTACATTGCCTTCTGAACATTCTAGTAAGACTAATTTGGGGTATTCTTAGTGGGTGAAAGTGACAAAGTGGATATATAAAAAAAAGCAAAAAACCTGATCTTTGGAAAAACTGCCCATCTCCAGCAAATGAAAACTTCAGGAAAATTCAATCATACTGTCAACTGATGAATAATTAAAGTTCTCTTGAAGTATGATCCCATTATGTCGCCATGATACGTGCATATAGTGATGGGTAGCAGTAAATCTTTCCCGGGAAAATTTTCCTGGGAATAAGAAATTTCTCGGGAATTTCCCCAAACTCCAATTCCCGGGTAAACTGCAAAAAAAATTATAAATCTGGCAATATTAAGTGACATTTTGTGTAATACCACGGCCGACTCCAAGCAGGCCATGAAATAGGTGATCGTGCAACACAGCATGGTTGTCTACTCCCGATATGTTAATGTGCCGGTGTAGCCCAACGAATTGCAGTGATTTTTATTGATATTAGTTATAATTATTTATTAAAAAGTTAATAGGTTATGTCTTGTGTTTGTGTAGAGGATATTTAAAGTGTTGGTGATACGTAACTTCTAATATTTTAATCGTAAATTAGTGATATAGCATGGCCGACTGAACCTTTCATAAAGTACGAAGTCACAGCCAACTCCATTAAGTTTTAATCGAAAATAATTATTTTACATTACAATATTGTGTTTTTTCTTAGTTGTTTAATTTTTTGTCATTTATATTTAAATTTATACGAGAAATTATCTTAAAGAAATAGTGTGTTTCTCTAGTATTTGACATGTTAGGTAGTAGGTTAGGTATCTAGATATAGTGTTCAAAATTGTTGTCCTTAGAGGCCTATTTTGTAGTGTAAATTTGTAAAAAGGTAAGTTTTCAAACTTATTACATAATGCCAAAAACCTGCTGTGTTCCTGGATGTTTCCCAAAAGATGGTATTTTAAATAGTAAATGGTAGGTTGAAAGCTATTCCCCGAGATAGCTGGTCTCCTAAATATTCTGTTATTTGTAGTAATCATTTTCCAGAAAATGATATCATTACGAAGAAAACCTGATACAGTTCCTTGTATTTTTCCAAATTTACGTGAATCATTTATCTAAAAAATTACCTGTTCCAAGAAAAGTCCAGAAGAGAGAAAAGAAAACCTAGTTCATCATAATGGATTGAATGAATCATTTGAAAAATCAGATTTAATTAATAATTTTGAGGATTTATGACTTGGACAATAAAAGTAGAAAAAGATAATAAAATTTATTCTTACATCCTAAATTTAACAGAGCACCTAATTAGTATTGTTAATCAAATTTCAGTCGATATAAATATGGTTATTAAGGTATTTGTATCTAAATAGTACAGAATTAATTTTTAAAGATTTAAACTGGACGAACCTTTTGATCTAAAATTAACTAGATGGTTCCAACTAGAAAATGTATTACTTCGATACAAATATCAAATATATACAGACTTAAAAAAGTATATATTAGAAGCAACAAAAATTTCCTTGTATATACGCAACTAAATTTTTGTTTGCATAAAGGGAATTTAAGTCTTCACACTTAAAAATGTTTGTTTGATTCAAGAAAATTTATTTCTCTTGCGTAAATTTGTTTGGTTGAAATATAATTTCTCTCAACTCAAATATAATTAAAATTAATTTAAATCAAAGGATGTATCAAGACTTAAATTCTCATTATACAGAAGTTTTTGTTGCTCCAAATATATTTTTTTTAAGTTTGTATCGATCAATCATTTACCATTTTAATAGAAAAAGGTGTATATTTTTTTGTGTGAAGCTTCTAAAAAACTGGTTTCACACTCAGATATTTTGGAGGCAGAAGATGGTTCAGAAAGCAGTAATAAATTAAATAATATATTACCAATTTTGATTAATCCAGTAAAATTACTTATTAAAAAAAGCGTTATCCATCTGAACACAATTATGGCTTTTATGTTGTATACACTTTCTCCATGTGCATATGATTTAAAGCGAGATTATTTAAACTTACATCGAAATTTACCAACTAAAAGATCTGCAATATCTCTCATCTAACCTTGATGTTGCCCCAAATACTTATCCAAATACCAGTGATAATGACAGAAATATCAATAATTATCTAAATTATGTATCTGATTCTTTAAAACCCCATGAAAGAAATATTGTTCTCTTAATTGATGAAGGTGTAGCTCCTAATTGATAAAAAAATCTCAAAAATTATCTCGTAAAATCAGAAAAAATATGAGCTTCAAAGTAGACATAGACAACTAACTAACATTTGGCTACAGCGCACCGAAGGTTTCTTCATGGCCTGTTTAGAGTTGGCCGTGGTAATACGTTAAATCTACAACTCTGTTATTCCCTTTGCACTTCAAGCACATGCAATGAACAAGTTCAGACTTGCAATTTCTGTCTGTGCTGTGAATGACTAGTTTTCCCTTCAGTCTCACCCGATTTGCTAAAGTTAGTGGGTGCTCACTGCTGCTTTATTATCTCTTGCTCCTTGTTTAAGGAAATTATTTTGTCTAGAATGTCTAAATAAAAAAAATATTATTTCAAAAGTTTCATCGGGAATATTTGGATAAATTTTTCGGAAATATTTCCGGGAATCTCTCAATGCTTCGTTCCGTTGAATTTACCCATCACTATACGTGTACAATAAATTTTATAAATTTTCAATAGGCTGCCAGTAACTTTTCGAAAATACTTAATAAATATTGCAAAATATTCGCAAATAGGCTAGTCCACCTCTGACTCAATCTTGCGCAGGTACGAATACTTGGAAACCTGTTCTTTGCCTTCGGCTTCCACAAGTGCCATCTGAGTCTGAAGAACTACTTTCAGAGAGTTCGTCGAGTGTTAAGTGGGGTCACAACGTTTTGTGTGATATTTTGGCTTTCCTTAAAACCAATTAACATGACCTGGGGACATCCAACACCTAAATAACCGTGTACCGAGTGTTCTTAGTGTTAATTTCTGTGTGTTTCAGTGTTATTTCTTTGTGTTTCTTAAAAAAAATATATTAACAATGCCGTGTTCAGCTGTAACTCTTAGTTTAGCAACAATCACATCTATTATAGCTGTTGCTCTTTTAGCTATTGCCTTTGCGACGGATAACTGGTTGTATATTGAAGTTAAGAGGTCGAATATTCAGGTAAATAAAGTGTATTATTTTATTATTCAACTTTGTATTTATATTTAAAAAAATACATATCAAGTTTTGAAGACTCGCGGAAATTATTATGATAAGTACCTATTACGTACAACTAAAAACATTGGGTCGGAATCACACATAATTTTATCCAAAATTCTAGCAAATAAATGAAGTAAAATTTTTTCCATAATATATTTCTAAAAATTGCAGTTAACTTTAGTTTTTTCCATATTATTACACACTTAAAAAAATATATTTGGAGCAACAAAAATTTATTTGTATATATGCAACAAAGAATTTTTGTTTGAAAGTCTTGATAGGTATATCCTATTTGATTTAAATTAATTTTAATTGTATTTGAGTTGAAACAAATTATATTTCGACCGAAAGAAATGTTTGACCAAACAAATTTACGCAAGAGAAATAATTTTGTTGAATCAAACAAACATTTTTAAGTGTGAAGACTTAAATTCTCTTTATACAAATAAAAATTTAGTTGCGTATATACAAACAAATTTTTGTAGCTGCAAATATATTTTTTTAAGTGTGTAATGAATTCATTAATAAATAATACAGAAAAGCTTCAAGAAATATATCAGAATAATTAATTTTTCCAAAATTTTCTTAAATAAGTGATACAATTGGTACACGTTGTGTTTATTTTTGTCTCTGATAGAATCTGCATGTGACAAATATTAGGTTTTCCCACACGTCTAAATACTTGGCAAAATATTTACGTATATATAAACCCGTTATGAAAAATTAAATACCTATTATCGTATTACGAATTTTAATTTAAAACTTATAATATGTTGAATTCCATCTACAAACAAAAATTATTTGTTGAAAATTTTCATTAAATTTTCGAAAATATTCACTGTCGATTGCATTTTTAGATTTAACTACAGCCATATATAATTGTGAACAAAGTAAATCCAATATGGAGTATTATATGCGGTGGTGTTTTATGTACGAGAAAGACTATTTACTTGTTTTCAATTTTGTTTGTGTCTTGATCCAACGTTGAAATCTCTCAGAAAATAAATCTTTATCTAACATTTTTTATTTGAAGATGATTATCTTTGTCAATAAATTTTAACAAGTAACAGTTACTTATTGTTGAAAAATAAAAGTTGACACTATTTTTTGGAGACAAAAAATGTGTGGGTTTTCCATATTATTTTACTTGGTTATCTCTTATGATGCCAGACATAAGTCTCGAATGTCTTAAATGGAAGCTCGATTATGGAACACTCGGTATACATGAGTTGGTACCTCAATACAATCGTTTTTAATGTATACATTTCATTGGTTCTTGAACTTACAATTACTCAAACAATAATCACTGTACTTAACCCTACAAGTATATACCGAGGTGTATACCATATTGTCTACCCTTTGACAAACACCGTAATCATTGCAATTTAAATATCTCATAAATTATTTAACTAAATTAAATGAAATCTCGGTCATTCTTTACAACAGCCACTTCTGCTTGACGAAAGAAAACAAATACACAGTACGATGCTCCGTCATGTTAGGAATACATCCCACATAATTATATGTTGCGCTTATGATGGGAAATGCCACAAAAAAAAAAAATTTTTCAATGCGTTTGGTGGAATTTACGATAACCCTCATACGGCGCGTTTAACTTACACAAATATACATTCTATATCTGCTTTATATGACTCCTTATGGGTTGACAGCGCCGGTACAATTAACTATTAACATCTACGTATTTCCCTTATTAAAAATAAGAAATTACATACCTACATAATATATACACATACTATTACACACATATTATAGATACAGATAAATATACACATAAAAAGACTGTATTAGATAAAGTCTCCTGTTTCTTGAAAATATCAATGTCATTTTCTCTGTTATTGTAGTTAGAGCATATATTATAAACAGATAAAAGTTTTAAGACATTAGTCCGAGCCCTAGGTAGTTAAAAAGTTTGTTTATGTCGTGAATTTACTCTTGGAACATGAAAATTTAATCTATGAAGTACATCGCTACAATTTATTTCATGATTTAGAAATTTATGGCAAAGTTGTTACATCTGATATAGAACATGTTCTCTACTTCACTAATAAGTAATACCCAAGTAATATCTGTTATGAAAAGTTGTCCAAATTTCGTCACTTTTCAATGCAATCGAATAAAAAATTATTTTATGTATATTATTTATTAACAACACATTTTCAAAATATTTCAATGGCATTTCCGTAAATGTTTATTTGACATTTCGTTAATGACAAAAAGGTGGTCCACCAAAATATTTTCATAATATTGTGACAATATTTAAAACATTTTACAAAATATTTTTAAAATAGTGAAATATTTAACGAAATTTACGAAATGTTTTTAAAATATCGTTTTGCTGTTTGGGTGAGTAAAATTTACGAAATTTGCTAAATGTTCAGTAAGTTTTACATATCTTCATTGCCACTAGTACAATTTGTAAAAAACTTGTCTGCTTTAACAGTACCCACTTAAACAATTTTATATGCTTCATTGACAATTTGCTGTTACCAAGTTCAGGTTTACCCTACCGGAAGTAGAGCACTTGTTTCTAAAATGTGTGCAAGGTGAAATAATTTAGAGGTCACTTTATCACTTCATGTGAAAATATTAATATATGTACAATATCATAAAATTCGATGAGGACCCACACTCGGCCTTAGATGAAGTCCATACAAAGTTTAGATAACAACGTATAGCAATGGGAATAATCTGGGGATTATATAGCAAGTCCTTATACAGCATATGGCATAACTTTAGTTCACCTGATAAAAATGTATTGAGGAAAAGTGTAGTCTCGTACTGGTATGAATGGAGCAATTTCAAATATGACAATTTATCGCGTATTTAATTGGTCCGAACGTGCATCCTTTACATCCGTAGACGACTAATTGACCGCCAATATACGGCAAATATTTAGTCAATATGGATAAGTATTAATAGGTATGTGATAAATGTGTGCAACAGTTATGATTAGTTCCTAAAAAATTATTGAGGAACACTACCCAATAAAATAAATATGACTGAATACTAGCATTTCGTTAATCATGACATTCTTGACACCTTATTCCGGTTCTGCTAGCCAGTGATAAGAAAGAGTTTCTTTTATAAGTAGAATAAGATACGACAGAAATGGTATTTCTTGGGAAATCAGTAGAGCAACGATCGTCTCAAAGTTAATTTCATTGTGGAAGATTTTATATAAGAAAATAATAGACTGCATAGTTCGCCTTCTAATAAAGCGACAGTAATGGTTGATTCTAGTACTCAGCCTGGGTAATCAATTAGAGCAACGATGGTCTCAGATTTAATTTCATCGTGAATGATATTATATAAGAAAATAATAGACTGCATAGTTCATATTTTAATTAAGCCTCTGCAAGGTACCTCTCATTGGATAATCATTGTCTAAGGCAAAGGCAGCTACCTTGAAAAGGCGTGTCTGGATGGTGGAAATGTATATGGAATAGATAGGACTCCAGACGACAGATGCATATTCCAAATTAGATCTAACAAAAGTTACGAACGAGTTTGGGATAAAAAGTAACACTAAGAAGATCTTGGATTAAAGCCGATCGACTTAAGATTGACCCACCGAGAGAGAGAGTGTAAATCAAATAATAGCAAATCGTTTTTACGGCTATACGACATAATATTTACTGGGACTAAGAGGTAGATGATTGTTAATGCACCATAAATTTATAAAATCTAGACTTTCCTGCAGTTTGACACAATTAAGTGAAAGGGTCATCTTACGAAATATCTTTAGATCATCCGCACCCGCACATCCAAGTTACTGGCGATATCATTAATAAAAATGTCAGATATTAGAGGATCAAGAATTGAACCGTGGGGGACACCAGAGGTTCGGGTAAATTTAAGAGACTGATAGCCATGACACGGTACAAACTGAAACCTAAACACGGTAATTAAGACCAACGTTATCCAGCTTGCACAAA
Source organism: Rhamnusium bicolor (assembly GCA_029963845.1). Classification (NCBI taxonomy): domain Eukaryota; kingdom Metazoa; phylum Arthropoda; class Insecta; order Coleoptera; family Cerambycidae; genus Rhamnusium; species Rhamnusium bicolor. Next base: position 31,230 of record JANEYF010004105.1, read on the forward strand.
TGATAAACCATAGTACAATCTGTGAAATGCATAGGAAAAATCACAGTACAGATAACATCTACCTGTCCTTTCCGATCGAGGGTTTAATTACTAATTTTCGTCTTGCGTACTAAATAAAGACTTAGATGTACTACTAAAAGAAGATAGCCATCATCCTAGCCTTGCAATTTCACTAAATGTTAGAACAGAAAACAAAATTTCTCAATTAATTATACAAATTCGTTTAATTTTCGAAAAGCCAATTTTCCTTTATTATATCAGTAACTGCTCGAAGTTGACTTGTCTTTCTTAAATGATCATAATGAGATTAATTCTGCTTGCCAACATTTTTACGATAAATTATCGCGAATTTTAACAGATTATGTACCTAATAAATCTACAATTCCAAAAAAATAAAAGAAAACGTCCACCATGGTTTAAATGCTGAAATTATTAGAGACATAAGAAATAAAGAAAAATATTCCAAGCTTCACAAGCGAATTGGAGATCATGCACTATTCGAATTTACGAGACTTAGATCAAAAATTAAATTTGACATAAAAATTGCCTACAAGAATTATATAAATCAGGCCGAAAATAATATTATGAACAATTTATTTGCATTATTTACAAAATGTTACAAAATATTTCCCATATTAGTTGACATTTATACACCAAAATTTTTTAATTGAACAATTCCTCAAATTGGTATTTACATATTTTCTCCAGTTTACCTATATGTTAATCTATATATCATATTAAGTGTTTAGAGAAAATCTGCAATTTATAAATAAATACATTTTATATATTTTACATTATTTTACCTATACATCCATCCAATAACTTAATCATAAATCATAATTGAATTTGTTGCTGGTCGATATTTTTTTTTACTTTAAATGGTAACTCGCCAACAAATACTAATTTAAAATGCAGACTGAAATTTCAAAGAATTTTTCTGAACACATTTTGTTTTATTGAATGTAATAGTTATCGATGAATAATAATTGTAAAACCCACGTACAGAAAATTAATCTTATCTTTCTAATAAAAAGACAAAATTATTTGCATCAAAAACTTATTTTATCCGAGTGCATGAGAATAGCATTCTTACATATAACCAACTGAGGTATACCGGGTGGCCACGACACTAGGGCCATGCTTATATCTCTTTCAATTATGAATCGATTTAGACGAAATTTTCATCATGTACCACTTCATCTTTGTCTAAAACTGAAAATATTAATTATTTGTAAAGTGCTTACTGTCATGTAATAAGTAACGTGTATTTATTGGAAAACATAATAAGGCAAGAAAATAAATTTTCTAATGTCATGTCTCTCGTAAACTATTTGGATTTGCAAGTTGCATAAACTAATTTAAAAAGTATTTATGTATTTAAAATGTTATTTAGAAACAATATTTTTAGTAGGACATCATTTAAAAAAATAAATAAAATGTTACAACAATTAATTATTTTAATTACTAATTTCCAATGATATGTTCAAATTGTGGCCCATTTTCCCTAACACATAATCTAGCCCTATCTATTGTGCACGTTATAACGCTTCTTAGTTTGTTTTCAGGAATTTCTTGAAATGCACGTTAAATTCTGGCCCTTAAGTCGTCTAAAGTAGTGGGTGATTTGGAGTAAACTTTATTCTTAATGTGACCCAATACATAAAAGTCTACAAGATCAGATCAGGTGATTTCGCTGACCACCTAATTGGACCATTTGTTCCAATCCATCTCTGTCCATAAGTGTCATCTACGTATTGCCAAACAATGGCAGCATTATGAGGTCCTGCCCGATCCTGCTGAAAAAACATGTTTTCTCTAGTATTCGGGGGTAAATTATTTATATAATTTTCAATATCATTTTCCAAAAATCCAAGATATTTTGGGCCTGTTAACGATCCGTCGAAGAAAATAGGTCCAATAAATCTTGTCCCTATAATTCCTACCCACTGCTTTGTATCATTTGTGTTGAACATACCATTGTTCGTAAACCTAGACTCATCTGAAAACAGTATCTTTGAAACAAAATCATTATTTAAGTCTTGATTATGCAAAAACCAGTGACAATATTCTAGTCTTCTTTCCGAGTCGTTTTCATATAAATGCTGATCTAAATTATATTTATAGGAGCGATATTTATGTTTTTTTAATATTTTTCTGGCACTTTTCTTGCTCACGTTGCATTCGTTTTCACATTATCGGCGTGAGGCTGATGGAGAAAATTGAACATAGGCTAATACGTTAATTTCTGCCTCTTCATTGACGATAAACTCGTTATGGTTTTGATTAGCTGGTTCTTTTTCTTAGTATTATTTCCAATTTTCTAAAATAAGTTTTTGGTGGATGCCGCCTCAAAGGAAAACGAGCAGCGTACAGCACACTTGCATTAATAACGTTTTTGTGACATTCCCCGTATATTAATATCGCATCGATTTGTTCGTTTCGAGAATAATGATTTTGGTTATTATGTTCCATTTGGAAAGAAACTATTATATGCACTATCAAAATTAGATGAAGTTAAAACTGAATTTATTTTAATGTTGTCATGACATTAGACACCTTTTGTTTTCCATGGCTAACTATTATTTTATCATAATAAAGGGAGTAATATATATTTTACAATTTAATAAATAAATATTTTTCAGTTTTAGTCAAAGATGAAGTGGTGCATGATGGATATCGTTAGATTGGTAATTAAATTTGCTATTTAATGGAATTATGGCCTTTAGTACGGCCATTTTCACTATATCTGCATGTCCATCCGAAATTAGGTCAAATATCTTTGTACCAAATTTTGTCTAAATCGGTTCATAATTGAAAGAGATATAAGCATGCCCCTAGTCTCGTGGCCACCCGGTATTCCACAACAGATTGTACATGCACACTTTAAACTAGATAAATATTTAACATCTGCACATTTTATCAAAGATTTTAACATTTTGTTTGCATGGTGTAAAGCCTAAAGAATGTTTATGCCTTAAGATTATCTTTGTATAGTGTTTTTACAGCTCGTTATAATTTAATATTTTACATGACATAATTATTCTTGTAATAAAAACTCAGCAGTATACAGAGATATGAATAGCCACATTTACATAGCAAACAGTTTATTATAGTGATAATTGCTAATACTTTTCTTTAAAAGTGCAGGTTACAGACTCGGTCACAGATGGAAAAATAAATATATCTAAATTTCTGTAAGACAACGTGTGGTAACTGCTTTAAAACCAGACTACTCAATTGTACCGTTTACATATTTTTTACAATATATAGACCATCATAATAATATATTATAATTTTTCCAAACTACTAGGTATTTTATTACTTAAATTGTCTCCTTTGATGTTTAATATTTTGGCCGGGAATAGTGTGCAGACAATTATTATTATTATTATTATTTTTTTTAAATATATGAAAGAAATTTGCTTTTTAATGTTTCAAAAAATATTTTATTGGAAACTCTACACGTGTTTTGGCTTTTTAGGCCTTTGTCAAGAGTACAGGGAATACTAAACAGTAAAATTTGTGTTCATTACAAATTTTACTGTTCAGTATTCCCTGTACTCTTGACAAACCTCAAAAAGCCGAAACACGTGTAGAGTTTCTAATAAATATTTTCGAAACATTAAAAAGCAAATTTCTTTCATATATTTAAATATTTAATAATGTTTCACAAGAAGCCAACCGCAGAATCAGTTCAGTAATTATTATTGCTTTGATGATAATATGTATATAATGTTTTTTTAAACATTCCCGTAATTCGCATTTATTTTTTTTGGGACCCTCGCCCATACAGCTTCGGCTTTAGATTCGGGAGTTGTCTAATTTCTGTGCTGTTTATTATTTATTAAATAAACCACGGCAAAGAGAATATAAGGTCTCTTTGACCACGGGTCTGAAACCAGCATTGCTGACTCGTCAACATTTTTGTCTATGCAATAACCCCTTTCGAACGACTATCGGTTACCAGCGGTTGTTACCGGTCATAATTCTGTATTCAACATGTTTTGTGTTTTAGTTATTAGATTCTGATTGTAAATGATATTTTATTATATGTTTCTTTATATTCTATGTGAAGTTAATTTTATAGACATCACTTTAATAAATAATAATTAGTATATTCCTAACTGGTAGTTTATCCGGAAGATTACTAGAAAAACCTATTCTCCCACTCCCGAATTAGAGGAACAGCTGTTATACTCATAAACGATTTGTCATTTTGTTAATTTTTTAATTGTTTTATTGTATTATAATAACTTTAATAATAACTAGTGATACCGGCAGTAGTAGGTTTAACCTTGAATGAATTTCAGGCCATGGGTGGCGTCTAATCGCGTATATTATAGGTAATCAAAAATAATCAGTTACATTAAAAAAAACCGTTAGTACTGTTCAGTTGGCGAAAGAAGGTCCGCGCCGATAAGTCGCCAACTTTCTGAGAAATCGTATACTATAATATAATATCTCTCCCAATGAGTAGGTGCGAATGCAAACGACCACAGAAAATTGCCATGCACTAATTCATTTATTTTATTTACACTTAATTGAGAATGGAATGCAGGAAATCACATTTTTTTGCGCGGGTCTTCTTTCCCCGACCAGACAATATATCTAGTGATGTGATCTTGGATATATGACACGGTCATTCACGGTCATAATAAGAGAGACTATCAAGTTATTTTGCACTGTGACTACAGAATGCCAAAATTGTTACTTGTGTCAAATATTAATATGACGATCAAAACAAGCCGATTTCTGCTTTTGCTGAATATGTGAGTGGAAGAAGCAGATTAATTACTGAATTAAAATGGTTACGGTTCCCAATTGCTGATTTTTTTAGTTGAAAATTTAAAATGCTTTTTTTATTTGATTATGCAGCTCATACAGGGATTATTTAGAGCAGCGCCATATACAAACTTCAGCTCAGTTGTATTTTAAAGCTGCGTTTTCACCAGATATCCAAATTGAATTTATAAATCACTGTTAAAATTTTTCTGTCAGTAATGTCGAAAAACGAAGACATATGATTCATCCTAAATACCATACAGATTTAATATATGATCATATAGGCAATCAATACTGATGCGTATTTTTTCATTAATAGGAATTACGATTATTTAGTTTCATAAAATGACACCAAATAAAATGTATTTCCTATTAATAAAGAAAATAGGCATCAGTATTGCCTGTAATTTTATATATTAAATACATATGAGTATTTAAGATGAATCATGTCTTGTTCTCATTTTTTCGTTTTCATCAATAGAAAAATTTTAATAGCGATTTAAAGTTTTCTGTTGGTTATCCTTGCGACGAAGGCATACTAACGCCGCCATAAAGAGTATTAATTCCTTAAAATTTATACTTAAAAAATATTTATTTTAATTCCATTTTTAGACATCAAGACATTGATATTGTTTTATTTATAATAGTTTTTACACAATTTTGAGTTAGTAATCTACCTAATATTTTGTATATTTTATTTTTGTATAATAACCGTCAATTTTACATCACTAAGTATGTCGATTTCGAAAAAAAAAAACCGCTTGTTTAGTTATTTAGGAAAATTATTTTAACGTAAAATGCGGTTATAGCAGAAAAAGGTCAAAATCATCAAAGTAGGCGGATCTTCTTAAAATGTTGCATACAAGTATAACTTATTAATCTGAATATCTTTCCTTCCTGACATTTTGCTGTCTTTACAAAAAAATGTACTTTCCATAACAAGAAAATAGTTTTTGCTTAATAATTACTATGGCCTACGTGATTAAAAATAAAACAAAAGTATACCAAAAAATTCTTTCAGATAACCATGAACATGAACTCTCAAATTGCAAAAATAATTTGTGGTCCGTATCACCCATTGCGAACTCAATCGGAGGACACACTGTATATGTATATTTTTTTGGTTTGATGTTATATTTTTTACGAGCTTCACTATTTATTTTTATGTTTTTTGTTTTCATTCTTTTTTGTGATATACGTTTTTTAATATTCAGTTATTGTTCTGTTTTGTGTAGTAATTATTGTTACAATGTTTTTTATATTCTTAACTATTTTAAAAACTAAGTGTTTTTGTTGCGTTTAAATTTTTTTCAATTTATAGCAATTTTTAGTTATTTTGTATATTTTCATGAGGTAATAATTATTTGAATCCATGCTTACTTTATATTTATATTTTAAGAGATTCGCCTTTCTCTCATTTATTCACCTGCTTCTTATATGCGACGCCTCTGGCAGAACAAGTAAGTTCGCGGCAACTCGTAAGTTGGTCTGTTTACGATCTGCCTGCCAATCAGAACTAGCGAATGGCCACCGTTTAATACCCTACCACAATTTTAGTATGTTGGGCCAGCAGCTCACTAGTAAACAGTGAAGTAAACACTGATTTTACAATACAAACTGACTGCGGCTACACTGAATAGGGTACGGATTTGCCCATTCATAAATACGTTTTCGAGGTAAAAGCTACTACTACCGTTAACTTTATTAATAACAATATTCAGTGACTATCCGACTATCGTATATTTGAATCTAATCCTGCTTATTTTAGCTTGATTCTGTTCTTTAAATTAATCGTAGGTACAAGTATCTATCATATTTCTTCATACGTAAAGTTATGTTTTTATTTAGATTATCTTTCTATTGAAATTATTGAAAATAAAAAAAATTATGTTAATTGTGATATACACAATTAGGTTATTTTATATTTCAGTTGATTTGACTGACAACAAAGGGAAATAATTTGAGAATACTCGATTGACGTAATATTAACGAGTTAATTTACAAGTGACTATGTAAATCCTAATTTTTCAGTAGATATTTTGTGGTTTTTAAAATTTATATTTTTAGGGTTGCATGTAAAGCTGGATATACACATTAAGCGAATGAAAGACTTCGGATGGTTTTTCCAAAATTACACTTCAGCGAGTCTTGAATCGGAAACTTTAGTGGAAAGTGATTATTATAAATAACATTTATTTATTTATTAAAACAGTTATTTTTGGTTTTATTAATTTTTTATTATCATATACCAAATAGAACGTACAATAAATATATGTATAATTATGGTTAATAAATAAAAATCATAAAACATTTCATTTATACATTTTCCAAAACACAAAACAGACATTTAAACAACACACACAAACACAATTTCTGCCAAAGAAAATTGTGTTTGCCTTTTAAATACTGGTTTTATTCAAACTGAAAATCTGAATTTAATTTAGAAGTACGATTCAAAGAGCCCGCCAATTTTACTATGAAATAATATGGTGCCTCGAATTGAATCATCACAGCCGTTTCCGTCTCTTTCTTAGGAAATAAGGATTCTAATATAGTTGCCCTGTGAAATAAACATACAAGATAAGCCACCCGCTACGGTGCATAATTCCTTACATCCCAAATTATCATCAACTTTACGAAAATAGTTATTTTTGTATCTAGAATGCCAAATGCTACTTTTGCGTTCGAGAATGAGAGATCTTTTTGGCGAGCTAGAGGCAAGCCAAAAACTCATTTGAGAACAAAAAAGCATTTCTAATTTGAAATACAAACAATATATTTTCGAAAATTTCATTAACGTTAAGAAAAATTGGTAACAAATTATAGGAATCGAATCTTATAAAAATCCCTGATTGCAAGACACGCACTCAAAGAAGTTATTTCAAATTTGGTTTATATTAAATTATATCGAAAGTAAGTTGCTTTACGTCTTATGTGTACTAGTAGTAGTAGTAGCTACTTATTTTACTAGGCAAGTAGGCCACAATGGGCCCTTTTTACCTAGTGACCTACAGTTTAGCGTGGACTCCGAATCACGGTCTTCGACTGTCAACTAACCCACCGCCTGGGCCTGCTCGCCCGCTAACAGAGTGGCAAACCTCCTGGGTAGGTCTCTTCAACCCTCCACCCGGGCTCGCCTCTCCGGTCTGCATCAAGTTAGCGGCCTTCCCGGGATTGTCTGTTGACAGCCTACCGACTGTTAGACGAGCTATCGTTCATCCATCCAATAGGCAAGGGGACAATTTTTTTTTATTACTTTAATAAAATCTACAGTTTAAAATAATTGACCCGTATTTTTTTTTTTATTAAATGTCTTATGCTTAAAAAAATTCGTAAAGTTTAAGCGCTCTTTAAACGGTCAGATATTCCCGGATTTTCCCAAGCCAATTGTATTGGCTAGTATTCGCCGTGACGTAACAGCGTAGACAGCACAGATTCAGCGAGGAAACATGCTGCATTGCCATGTTTCTAAATAATTAAGATAATATTGTGTTGATGTAAAGCAATCCTTTATTATAGTATTATATTTCAGTATTAGTAAACCATTAGACATTAATCGATGGTTAAATATAGGGAATGCTTACATGCTTTGTGTTTATATTTGTGTTAAAAGAAATTATTTTAAAAAGCCAGATATTAAACTTCAGGGAACATGCTTCTTTTTTAGAAATTTGGCAACGGAGCTAGTTGAATATTTAACCTTAATGTTTTGTTTGTTGTTTTGTATATCATTACATTATTTTGAAATTTAAATGTCTGTAAAGAAGTGTTTTGTACCTGGTTGTGGAAATGTTAGTGAAGTTACAGTTACGCAAATTTACATTATCAATAATTATAACACCTGCACTATAATAACCTTGTTTTAGTTTTCTACCCTGGAATGCGCGCGTCGTATCTACGCTGTTACGTCATTATGAGACCGCCGATTGCTTTCATTTGAAATACATCCTCATTTCCAGCATTTTCATTTCACAATTAAACAAAATATGGTTACTAAAATTATATTTTAGTAATATTTATAGTGAATTAAAGGTCTCTACTATAATACCATGATGTTTCTTTTTGTAATTTTGATTACAGTCCCCTCGCCTGGACTCGATCAGTGCTGCTTAACTTCACTAGATCGAATATCGGAAATTAAACGGATGTCCATACCTCATCCCCTCTTATGTGTACTAACAGCCGTAGATTTTTCATTAAATACGCAAATGCGCTAATCATGTGATTGGTATTAACCAAATAAAAAATACATCAAAAGAAATAACGTTATATCAGAAACTTACACAGACCACTGCTTTAAGCGCTTTTCTGCTACAATGTTGGCCGATTTTGGGACTGGTATTACCAGCCTCAAGCGACATGGGGGTGACGGTCTTCTACGGTAACGGAAGCATATGTGTAATCTCTGTGAATAACCAAATTCCCTCATTCGAAGTTTAAAAGTTTCAGTATCAATATATATCATGTTTTATTGCTTTAATAATTTAACGGCTATCAGAAAGTTTTTAAAAAGCTGGCAGCAGAAATCATCGACAAGAAATTTTGAAAAAGAAAAACAACAAACGTTTTGAGCACTATGAGAGAATGCAATATTTCTTTCTAATCAAATTTTAAAAAAAGAAACAATTAATTATCTATAAGGTAATCTTGGGAAAAATATAGACTGTTTTAAATTATCCTCACAAGTGACACACATTTTAGCATTTTTATCTTTTACCAAGGAGCCAATTACCATCCTCGATTTTTTTTTAATTATAAACGTCCCCTTGATTTTGTTGGCATTGATATGCTTTTATTTTCTTCCGACATAACTTTTACAGCAAAGAAAAGAATTTTGTTTGTGGACAGATTAGAAATTTATTCCTTTTTTTTAACTGCTCCTTTCATTGCCATATAATAATACTGTGTTTTCTTTATGACAGTTTCCCAAATTTTCGTAATTTTGTTTTAATTGCTCACTTAAAACCTCCCTAAATATGAGTCTTTTTCTAAGCTGGTGAAACTTGTTCCATTGCTAAAAGTTGCTTCATTTTAGTATTAGGAGACGTTTTCTTTAATCTGTAGAGCTGAAATCATTGTTTTATTATTAAAAAAAAATAATAATTTTCTTAAGAAAGCGGCTTAACGAACATTTTTATTTTAGTTTTGTGAATACGTGGTGGTCTTTATACAGAACTTGCAGACACCCTGTATATATAAATTTGAATTGTAGGAATTATCAGTTAGCAAATTTGGTGTACAAATGCCAGCCAATATGAGAACTATTTGGTAAATGTACACACAAAAATATGTGATAAATATTCCGTAAATATTGCAAATATTTAATCTTGTATTTATTGACAAACAAACATCATGCATCAGTTTTATGGAATGGCCAATTTAAATTTTTATATAAATAAAATTATGTTAAGTTTGGTGAGTTTCTACAATTTAATTTGTATTCTTATTTAGCATCATTGGATTGCCATTCGAAAACTAAGTATCTGACAAACTATACTTCCAAATAAGATTAAAATAACATAGATCATTAAGACTGTAATTAACAAGTCTAAAAATTAAGAATATTAATACGTATTTTCAAGAAAGTGAATAAAAATGATCTCATGTGGTATGTAGTAAACTAATTAAGAACTAAATTATATTTATTAGTTATTCACCATAAAACCGAGCGAAAACGGTAAAAACTAATAAATATATACATATCTGCGACAACAGCGCATGAAATTATTAATTATTATTACTTAAACATTTTTTAACCTTGTTATGTAGGTACCTAGTTTCTATTTTAAGTATAAGTGAGAAAATGAATACAAAACTTTTTTAATTTGATACAATTTAATAACTATACAAATTGATGAATTAAAAATTAATATTAGTATATTTCATATTTTTGTTATATTTATAGTTTTTTTTATCCAAGCCGACCGACCATAATTCAATCCATGGTAAACAGATAAAAAAATGGAAATTGTCATGTTAAAGATTAATCAACTACTGAATGATACCCGGCAGGATGATCATACCAAGTTGGAGAATTTTTTATTAGTGGTAACGCAAGAAAATCCTCATTGTTAAAGTAGTCAAGTGTGTTCAACTTATAATATAAATTCGTAAACAGTTTTAAATGTTTTTGGCAAAGAAATATGATACTATTGTACGGGATGTTCAAAAAGTAATCTAACAATCTTGAATGATAAACACCTCGTCTTCTATCGCACTTCGATGATTTGTAGGTTACTTTTTTGACATTCAGTGGAACAAATATAAACAATTTAATCACAATTATTGTACATATTTTAGAAATATCTTCCAATGAAGCTATTGTTTGTTGCATGGCACAGTTATAATAGACAAAATTAGTACTAAATAGTACACAATTTTAGAATCATTCTTTTCGAAGCTTCACTTACTGAGGAAAGCAAATTTAAAAGCATTAGAAGTCGAATTACTTCCTGCTTTAGTACTGAGAGGCATGTTTGGCTTCAACAAAATGATGTATATCGCATTATGCAGCTTATGTTTGTGCATACCTTGACGAGCTTTTTTAAATCAGTGGACAGGTGAAAAAGAGCATATGCTGGGTTTCCAGATTTGACTGCATTATAATTAGACTAGTTTTTATAGAGATATTTAAAACGTAAAGTGCATGTGAATAAAATGGCCGTTTGCAACGCCTATTTTTATCGCTGTTATAGTTAAATTTTGACGTTCTAGTTAAAATTACAGTGACCATGGAGAACAATATGATATTTTACTCCTGATATATGGGAGTAACTATGGCCGAGTGAGCCATCGTATTATTCACTTACCTTTGTGTATATCCACAATAACACACATACGTATGTATAAATCTAGAAAAGATACGGGTTATACCATTTAAAAAAATATCAGTAAGCTCATAGTCTTTTCAAACCTGTATTGCTTGTCATTACAAAGCTTTTCAGAAACAAATTATAAGAACAGATTTTTAATTTATACCCGAGTTTGTTACATATTTTTTCTCATACTACAGATGCAAAACGTATTTCAATGCTTCCTGATTTTTCTTATCTAGTTTTATATATTCGTAAGTATTTAGACGTACTTTATTTTGACCTTCTAAACTTGTTTAATATGTAAATATAATTATTACTTTTTTCTCAATGAAGTAGTAACTACAGTAAATGATTCTATCAGGTACGTTTCCTTTGAGAACAAATATAAGTACTAAAACATATATCGCGTAGATATCCACAGGTGTGTAAAAAAATCATTCCCTTCATTTTACATGCATTCGCTTTTTGTCAAGTAGCACGGCGATTGTAATGATTAGAAATTTTAAATCATAAACATTTTGATTCATTTTGATTGTATCTAAACTTCTGGCAAAATAAAACTAATAATGTAATTTCCTTGTGTAATTTTCAAAACGATAGAAGGTATCGAGATGCGATCTTGAATATTTTCTTACAAATTTCATCAGAAATAAACTGGCTTAACGATGACATTAAACACCGAAATAAGACGTTGTATACGTTGGTGCACAATTTGAATAATTTATCTGCGTAGGGATGTATTAATTCTAGAGCAACTATGATATATCTTACAGGGGATAATATTCTATTTTATATATCGACGCTTAAGAAACAATACCTCTTATCTCCAAATTAGCAGTTTTACAGAGACGAAAAAAACTAAGTTTCCTTATTAATAGATATGTTATTTTTATCATGGAGATCATGGAGATACGAGTTATTTTATTGTTATACGAGGTATTTTTTAAGTTTTTAAGTAGAGTTTTTGGTATCAATATTAATCTTGGAGCTACAAGATATTGGGAACTGTTGGACATAGGAGTGGACATTAATTTAAAATTCTAAACCGAGTTTTGACAAAAATGGAGATACGAGGTATTGTTTCTTAAGCGTCGATATGAAATATTTCTTTGTTATCACCATATACATAATTATTATGAAACGATTCAAATATCTACTTGAAGATATTTTCTTATATTACATATAACGTCAGTTAAGTATAATTTCGTCATAATTTTAACCCCTAATAAATTTAAAGTGAAAATTTTCTCTTTACAAATATGACAATTTATCATATTCACAGTTATATTTATTAACATTATAATCATATGTGGGCCTTTTAATAGTAAATCAACTGAATTCAGAATAAAATTACTAATTACTGTTATACTCGAAATCGATATAATTTAATAATAATGTTATATTATCAACATGATATTTATTTAAATAGATATGCAGAAATATTTGGGTGGCAGCCCTATTAGTGGGGAGTAGAAAGGGAATTGGCAGCGCTGCGCTATTAGTCCAGGAGGCAGTGACGATTTTCGGTACTTATTTTCCCAGTCAGCAAACATGGATAGAATTTTTCGATTAGTAATTCTAAGCAAAATTCATATATATTTAGGGGGTGGGGGGGATTCCGATGGGTTGAGGCGGAAAATGCGTCAGAACATACGAATACACTGCACTTTTTTTCCAGTCATAAAAATAGTTCTAGTAGTAAGAGGTATACTAAAGTTAAGTAAAAAAAAAAAAGTCTGGCTAATCTGTGAGTATGGATAATATGTCTGGCAGGTGAAAAACTGAAAAATTTTCATCAAAAAAAATTTCCCTCATTTTCGCAGTCATGAAAATTTATCAGATGATGGCCTATATTATAATAACAGCTTAAAATACAATCTGGCTAATGTGCAACACCCCCAAAGCATTGCCAGACTCGTGTAATGATCGTCAGGTGCCCTAAATTCGGCACGTTCGATTATACAGGTGATTAGTGTCATACGTACATGTTATTTTTTATGAGAGCAGTAAACAATGAAATACAAAAAAGTCCAGAGTACAGAATTATGATGGGACAGGTTGAAAAATATTTATTAACGAAATCATAAATTTTAATGAGAGCCACAGAAAAGTTTGTATTTGACATCGACTAATGAAAAAAATAACTATAATTGATCAAAAATAATAATCAATTATTTAATGAAAAATATTATTATAATTAAATATAAATTAAATGAAGTCTTCGTCTTCTTCTTCATCAATTTCGCCTTCGCTATCGCTATCAGTGTCTTCATAATATTCATTATCAACATCATCATCTTTTTCGCATCTGTCGTCAATATCATCAATACTCTTTTCAAGTTCCATAGCATCAGAATCAGGGTTGTTATTATCTTCCGAGATAGGGATACAAGGGACAGGGATCTAGGCAGCTGTTCTCAGGTAACTCTCATTCCAGCGTCGTTACCTAAATACGCACATGCTGCTATTGCGCTCCTCGTTTAACTACCTGGCTTGTGAGTCTGGCAATGCCTTCGTGATTGTAAATATCAGCCAGACGTGTATTTTCTATGAAAATATAGTATAATCTATCATGTGACAAATTTTCAAATCGGGGAAAATAAGAGCAAAAATTTTCTATTTTTCCCATTTTGAAGATGCCGCCAGACTCATTTGCCAATTTCGTAAATCAGCCAGACTTATTTTTAATTATAGTTTATGATTATAACAATTTATATGCTAAATATCAAGCCTGGAAAAATAAGGGTTACGGATCCGCAAAATCGGTCAAATTTTTGAATCCGCAAATTTTCAGCCAAACTCACTTTCCGCTATCTGAGATAAGCCAGACTGCTATTTTCATAAACTTAATGTTCCACTTTAGTAAATGTAAAATATTTATGACTGGGAAAATAAGTGAACTTGTATTTTATTTTTATTTTTTGAATCCATCCAAAAATTTTAGCCAGGCTCAAAAATTCTTGTTTTTTTGTTATTAAGAGAACAGATTAAAACATATATACCGACTGGGACAATAAGTACGAAAAAAATTCACTGCATCCTGGACTATATGTCGTATGTAAAAGGATAAGGGTGAAGAAGCTTGTGTGTGTGTGCCTGATGAAAGTTTTACTAAATAAATAATTCTTGTTATTAAACAAGGTATGTTTAATCCGCCATTGTAATAATAATTAATGCAAATAAATATAAGTTGCTTTCCTTTTACCACCAGTCTTAGTTAAACTAAGTTGTTTTACGGTATGTAAATAAAATAATAATTTCTTTTCATGCAGTTTCCGTAACCGTAAAACAACTTAGGTTAGCTAAGACCGGTGATAAAAGTAGAGCAAATGTAATTTGGACTTTTGATGGAGAAAAGTCAGCTTCATCAACCCTACCTCGCTAAAGTGTTTAGGTTAGGAACCAATTCTGTATGAGGCGTACGTAATGTTGTCAGATTGTGAAAGTGTGATTATCATAAAATAACTTGGATATTACCAGATACCCAATACACCAGTATCCAAAAACAACAAATAAAAGTAAAACAAATCTATATTTAAAAGTAGAAATTGTTCAAATCAAGTTCTACATGCACTCGATGCAGAAACAGAGGCAGAGCTCTTATTTTTCGTGTAGCCTGACATTTATTTTATAGTATACTATGAAATAAATGAGCATAGCTGCATAAACAAAATCTTGTATTACCACCTACTATTAACAAAATGGCGCCAAATATTCATCACAGTTTTTAAAATGGAACAGTATTCAATGTATATTATGTATTTATGAAACAAATTAGTAATTTTTCAAGATGTAAATAATTTTATGAAAAATGATGTTCCAAAAAAAATTATTGCAGATTATGCCATTATCAGAGGCTCATTACCAACTACCAGATAAAAAGTAAATCTTTAAAATGCTCCTTAAATGCTTTCATAAAATCACGTTTTAATTCGATGAATTGATATTTTAAGCAGTGTTGATCATGAGTCTACCATCGATTGCACACCTTGAAATTGTAGAGAAAAAACAAATTTTATTTCCATTGATTAAATTATTATTAAAATTTAAAAAATTCCGAGGGCCCGTTTATTTTGTGTAGGTATTTTATGTAAATTTACAGTAAAAATGCCCCCATTAATATAATTTCACACCTTCCTATGGCGAATGAACATGTTTACCATTTTCAATACTATAGAATTTGTGTGGATCCATATCATTTTATGTACAAAGGATTAAAACAAATTATTATCGTATATAAAATATGAAATGGTTTCATATACGAGTATAAAAGACAATTTCTATTATGATAGTTTTATGAAACGTAGTTTGCAGATAGGGTAAAACATTTAAATAATTTGTGTGTCTGTTTAATATCTGTTTTGCAATAAAGATGCAACAGTGTTCCATAAATATGATGCAACCTGAAAAGATCTGGACGCGGTCGTTACTGAGCGCCAGAACTAAACAAGGACTCTCCTGTTGAAATAACAGTTACTTAGGAATGATCCGTTTTTTTTTTTGATAATGATGCAACTGTTACAAGTTTGGTAAGCTGGGTTATTATTGTTAAATACGATTTTTGTGTATAACCGTAAATTGGAAAAAAACAACAGCTGAAAAGTTCGGAATTTCTGAAATCCTAATTTCACTTCTACAGTGTGCTTATGGTTGAAATTTTATAAGTGGCTCAAAATATTAATAAAAATTTAATTTTTATTAACATGCTTTTTGTTGTTTTTCTTGCCATTGCGATTAATAGGTATAACGATTTGTAAAAGTAAGCAGGTTTATAGAGGGTGACCCAAACAAACTTTGTTTATTATACTAATTTCCACAAATCAAATGTAATTTTTTTTATAGCCACTTACATTTTTTGGTAAAGTATGCTTCATTCAATGCATGTAATCACAGTTTGAACATCAATGCCTTAGGTTACTAAAAAATTCATTTGCCTTTTTCATAGCTTTCAAGGATTAAATACAATTTTAGGGTGAGGAGACTGTAATGTGAAAAATTGTTACATTGTATCAAAAACATTTTTTGTGCGTTTTTGATATGGGCAAATAAAACATATTACAATAAAATAAAAACATGATACTAAAATAAAATTCTAAAACAAAACAAAAATAGCATACAGGATTAAATTAAAACGTAAAATAAAATATTGATTTTCTGTGACAAAAACACAATAATTTCAGTTGTTCGTGAAAACAGGAATTGCAATCTCTAATCAGTATTTCCTTATTGGAAATATTAAACTTTGCCAGCAAGGGGAAATTATTCTGTCTTGCACCTTCCTCCTCTAGGCATTCTTATTGAGAAAAAAATCTAATCTTATAGCATTCCTTGCGAAGAATCCGATTCTGTAGAGAAAGTAACAATTAGGCGTCAAATATACTAATAGTACTCAAAAAATTGATTTGTTGTTTTACAAATATGATCATTAGTAATTGGAAAACGGCAATCGTTAGTATTCGAAACGCCTTGATAAAGAATCCTCAAAAATTACATATACATATGTGTATTTTCTTGCATGTATACAGTATTTGGTGAAGCCAATAACAGGTAAGTATATCAAACTTTGGAGATTATTTTTTGTTTGGAATCTAAACAGTATCATATATTTACTTTTCAAGAAATCTGTCAGGCGTGGTGCACATGAGACTTAGGTTGCGTGTATTAATACACATTTTTAAATTCCACATAATTTTGTAACACCCTGTAGAATTGTCTCCGATATTTGGGTGTACACGTTAAAGATTCACTTATAATGGTGAGCCCCCCAACCAAACTTTTATGTTTTTAATTTAAAATAAAACTAACGGGTTAAGGCAACACAATCTATAAACAGGGCCTCAGTGCTGGTCCAAGCAAATCTGCTCACGTCACACATCATAGATTTAACTGCGTGTTTTTAATACAGTGGTTACACGTGTTATATGCAGGTTAAGTATATCCCAGCTTATTATTCATTTTGCCGAGTTTTCATGCTGTAATTAGTTCTTTTTCATTGAATTGCCAATGTAGAAGTTCAAAAACATGCCGTATAAATGTAGTGGACCGGGTTGTAGGTGGCAGAAAGTTAGTGTGTTTTCTTTTCCTAAGGATGAGAGCTTGCATAAAAAAATTAATTTCAGCTATCCTAAGAAAAGAATTTACACTTTCATGGTGCGGTAAAATGTGTGACGTTCATTTGATCGAATTTGTTCGTCATAGGAATCTCTGAAGAAGGTTCAAGGGCACGTTTGTTATTACAAAGTCTAATCAACGTTAGATAATGATCTAAAAATACACCCAACGTGTTAAGTAGATTTCTGACATCAAATCAATGTTGATAAATATGCTAGACGTAAATAGTAGATTTGCGAGGTTTAAGCTACGTTGCTCCGACGTTGTATCGTAAGTATAAAATTTAAGGTACTACTTGACTACTATTACTATTATTTGTACTAATTCTGACGTTGAAATTAGTAAAAAAAACTAGTCGGTAGTGGGTGAAATGTTACTTTGGCGAGATTTTAAATTACTTCAGTAAAAACGGATTCTTAATTGAATTTAGTGATTGCAAAATTCATAACTCGGAACATGAAAATACTATAATATTTTAATTTAAGGCTGTTTATTTGTTTTTACCAAATCCACAGCAAATCACGCCAGCTCGGCTGGACTAGCGGAGGTGATGTTACACCGCAACACTGAGGTCTTGTTTATAGATGGTCTTAGTTGAGGTGGAATATTTTCGGCTATTGGCAGTGCACTCTGACTTGGACATTAAAGATTTTTCAAAACAACAGAACTAAGGTTTGTAGATTAAGTTGGATTGTTGTTAAATTTACTGTACTATACAGAATAATAGTATTTTACTTTGCTTTGCCTTTCGCTCTTTGTTTTTTTTTATTTAGCGCCACTAATAGATCGGCGTAACGAAAAACTAAAAACTTTGGTTGGGAACTCACATTTACAACACTCTAATTAAAAAGTTTTCACATAAATCAATCCTCTTCCACATGAAATATCTGTTTTAAAATTTATATTACATAAATTCAAATACAATTCAATAAATTAGTATAATTGATCACAGGTGAGATCCTACAGTTTTAAATGGGTTTTAAAAAATTTAAGCTTTCTACTCAAAACAATCATTGAGTAAGATTGTCTGACTAATTAAATTAATAATAAAACAACTGTTACAAAATCTGAACGTAGTAATTTTATTATAAAAGAATATGATTTGCTGTTTAGTAATTATTGTGCATCTATCTGTTCAGCTTACTAAAGAATTTCATTACATAAAATGCACTTTTAATATGGAGGTTTGGTATGAAGGTCGGCATAATTATAAAACGCTTAACCCATGGCCTTTAAAAGGTGTATAATTCATTTTTAGCATTCCGATGTTACGCAACCTAATTAATAGTAAGTGTCGAATTATTTGAGTTATTTTATTTGCTGAACAATATGTGCATGTTTATAAACTACTGTTGTTGGCGTTCTGTTTGATAAAAATTCATACTAGAGTCATACTTCTACCTTCCTTTCCATTAGCTCAATTACACTTCAGTTATGGAATCTGTGTGATTTTCACGTCATATGAATATTACTTTGATTCAAATGTCACGTGAAAATTAGGTAGGTACCAAATTTCATGTTACCATGTGATGCAAATATCAATTGAAACATGTACGATCGGTAACTAAATTGTAGTTTATACAATGTGCAATTAAAGTAAATATAATTAAACCTTGATCTCATTCGTATTTATTTTAGAGAGTAGAATTTGTTTAATTTATTGCTTGTCAATAAGAAGAGCTTAAATTCAAAACGCAATTTCTGCAAAATATTTGTTTAGGAGTAATTGCATCATTTTCTATTACTAAAAAAATATGTTCCCTATATTTATCATGTGTTTTAAATTACAGAAACTGTATGTCATCTATATCCCAATAAAATGTTTTGGCAGACTTTAGGTTTTTGGAAAATAAGCTCCTCATATAGTAAACGTAGAAGTTCTTTTAAGTGATACGATGAAATTGTGCATTTTTGATTTATATAATTATACATTTGAAATTACCTGGCTTTGCTCGGATTTAAGGGTTTAGGGAACCCATTTTCAAACTTTATTCTCGTAATTTACCCCTTTGGAATTGAATTCCCGACCAAATATCATCGTTGTGCTGGAGGGGTTTGGGAGGAATAATTAACTCCCCAATTCACTCCTTTAAAGAGAGCTTTCGAAAAGAATCCCTTCTTAGTGAGCGGTTTGGTCAAGTCAGTGAGAACACTTAACTTTATATACTTAGATTTAAATTTACTTAATTATATATAACGTGATACAAAATGCAGCATAAACTCACAAATATTGTTTTGTAGGCTTCCGCGGTATTAAATAATGTGTTGAATATCCCGGTGTAATACTGATAGATACAGAGAGGAACTGCAGTTGCACGAACGACGTTTTGGCAGAGTGTCTTCTGACTTCTCTCAGGTTCTCGTTGCTAACTGCTTACTGTCTCTGCTCGTTACTCGAACTGAAATTTCAGGTAATCGTGAAGGTCCGCTAGTTAAAACGTCCATGCGTATAATAATGATAATAATAATGTTTAATAATAATAATGTTTATTTCTGAAAAGTACATAATAGATACACATATAGATATGTATAAATAACATTAATATGAATATATGTTAAATAATGCATCAGAAATAAAAGAATGGAGAGAACATGTCCCTAACCTTACACAAGTAGTAGCTACTAGTGAGTGGGTGAAGGCTATTTCAAACAAAGGCTGCACAGAAAGGTAAGAATTGAAATAAATGTTTCTTTTTTTTAAATTTTGACTCAATTATAATTTTTTTTATCAATGTAATTTTGTATTTGTATTCTCTATTCTCTCTATTTTTTTATTGATTTTTTGTAAGACATTTTAGATTTAGATTCCCTTATATTTTGTGGCAAAACAGAATATAGTCTTGGTGCAATAGAGCTAAATGATCGCTGTCCAATGGTTTTGTAGCGCCCTGTCTCTTTGCGTTTCATGGTGGAGTTTATACCTGGTGTTATACAGGGTGGGGCAATAGTGCGTCCGACTTCGATATGACGAGTTCTATGATAGCTAGAAACTTGATTTAAAAAACGTAAATAAACTAAACAAAAAAGTCTATAACCGGATTTTATTTTCGAATATACAGGGTGAGCCAAGACGATTCTACCAGGTCAACTAACATTTTTTTAAATGGAATCGCCATATCTCAGAACATTTTTGAAACCTCTTTATGGTTTCCTTCCACTCCTGTATTAATATTAACTCTCTCCCAACCACTTGGATGTAATAATTTTTTTTGTTGAAATTATGCATAGCACACGTGTATATTAAAAAATCACTACAGTAACAATTATCGATTTTAAGAAAAATGGTTGATTCTAACATTTTCTTTTTAATTTCTTCTTCATGATAGTCTGTTGATTTTGACAGTTGTAGCTGTTTTGCTCCAAGCATATTGCCGCCGTTAATGTCCGAATAAGTTTGTCCTCCTATAAACAAAATAAATTTGACATCCTCCTTAGGGCAGAAAGTATTTTCTACCCGCATTTTTGACTATTACTATAGAAATCCCAATGTCTCCTAAAATGTCAAAATGTCACTGTGTTATAACGTTTTATTAATTTTAAATAATACAACTCATTTTAGAAATATAATTATAATTAAGCCTGGCCAAGGTCATTAATCCTACAGAGACGTACTGGGTATGCATCATATCATAATACTTGAATAAGTGACAATAATAAAAACAAAAAATATTTTATATATTGTGATGTATGTTTTGTACTATTTCGTTGGCTTTAAATTCTTTTTATGTAATTCCTTATATTTTGTAAGCTTAGTGCTGCACATTATTATTAAATTGTTAAATGACGTCCACACATGTACATTGTATATCTAAGTGATAACTAATAATAAATAAATAAATAAATAAAATAAATGGAAATAAATATTATTAATACTGCTATACTTTATAAAAATATGTACAAAACTCACCTTCTTAAGTAGATTTATGAAGTAGCTTGGTTGTCGTTATCACAAACTTGAGCACTTCTATAATAACTGTGTAGCATCAGATATGTTTCTACAGTTGTCTCAGTAAGCGATGTTCGCTGTGGTGAAAAAATATGTTTGTATTTTGAAAAAGACCGTTCGAAATCTACGGAAGTAATACAGGCATAAGTAAAACACTCTGTGAACTCACTTAGCGCAGCTGTAGATGCACCATCACAAATTTGTCTTAATTTGGTAAAATCCAGGATCTTTCCGTAATACACTCGAATTTTTCAACAACGGGCTTATTTTTTGCGTCATTTATAGTATGTAGCTGTGTATTTACGTCGTCCACTATTTGCAGCGATTCCACTAACGACAACAAAGTATTTTGAAATGTTTCTATTGCGTCGTGTAGTCCTCTATAATTGTTATAAATAGTTGTTAAATCTGTTTCAAGAGAAACATCTTGAAAGCTTGTCTGGCTTTCCTTAATAGCTGCAGCCTCGTTAGGGTTGAACTGTAATATCACAGCTTTTTATTTGTTGAAAATATTCAGCATAATAAAAGCTGCCTTCAACCACGTTCCCCAACGTAAGAATCGGCTCTGGTGGTTCCGGAATACCAGGACACATTGTGTGAAATGCTCGAAGCCGTTTAGGAGATTTGAGAAATACTTTTTGTATTTGCTATTAATGCATCTACCTCTGGAAAACATTTTCGAATCGTTTTCTGCTACAAGATGGAACGCATGCACTTTACACGTAACATGTAAAAACCTACAATCGTCTCTTTGAAGAAAACGGCCCACCAAACACATTGTCGCAGCACCGTCGGTCACAAACATCTACAGTTGACTTGTTGACAGTTCAAATTTTTCGAAAGTCTCCAACACCACCCGCGTAATTGTTTCACCAGTACACGCAGTTAGTCTTTTGCTAGCTAGTAAAGTGGAAATGTTGGTTTAACAGGGTCGAGTACACGTACTATAACATTTAAAATAGATTTTTTTACAATCTGTCGTCTCGTACACATAACCACAGCCGTGTATTTTTTAATGCACATTTAATCCTATTTACAATGTCTTCACGAACACTTGGTACACATCTACGTAACGATGACCGACTTGGCAAATTCACCTGGGGATTGTATTTATTCCAGAACTCCCGAAATATGGTTCATCCAATATGCACAGGGGAACATCACAGGCAATCAGCATTAACAGTAAATCAAACATAAACTGAGGTTCCAAAGAAGACACGCCATTTTTTTATTTTTGTGCCGGTTACTACTGACATGAATTTTGCAGCCGTATTTATTCCAGCACATTAAGTCTTGATCACAAACTTTACAAATTATTTTACATCCATCATAGAATAAACGGGAAATTCATCGATAAATTTATTCACTTTATCAGCGTACGGTCGTTTTGTACTCTTTACGCTCAATATTATTTATTATTTATTAGTACTCTATGCATCGACCGACAGATAACAACTGAAGTGTGTCATGTCATCGTTATCGTAAACAAGTGCACGATGGCATTGGTATTGCGCCCGACCCTTAATCTACCATCGCTTGGCCTGGTTTAATTATAATTAACATTTCAATTTTTATTATAATTCGCAATATTTTGTCACTTTTGAAACTGATATTTTAATTTTTCACGCCTTACTTACTATTTAAACTACTATTAAAACTGTCATGATGCCAATATACATTTCAGAAATGTTATTTTCCGTTCACCCGTTTTTTTATATTAGAAGTCGTAGAAAAAAATATGTATAACATGAGAGGAAATTGTCATTTCATTCCTTGGATGATAACTGCCCTCCGTTTCGCATCGGATTTTAAACTTCATCCGCTGGATGAAATGTTACACTCTCCTCCGCTATTATACATATAGCCACAAAAAAAGTATGAGGTATGGTCAAATAAAATCAAAAGCAACTCCAGGAGTCAACTAATACCTATTAGTGGACAATATACAAAAACATTTTTTATGAATAAAAATATTCAAAATCGTCACCGAGTATGATATCCGGAATCTACAATAAGAATTGTGTATGTATGCGAGATAACTCAGAAAACATGGTCACGCCCAGTTTATCGAGACCAATTGCAGATGGCGAATTACGGTAAAAACCGATGGATTCAGCACTTCAATTTACCGTCTGTAATTAATCTGGAGAAATAGAAGGCAATCAAGTTTTCTGAATCACCTTGTATATATATTAAGTTCGATTATTTTATTTACACGTATTTTTAAAAACACGATTTAGATCTTTTGTCAGTTTCTATTTCTAGGTATTAATTCTCAACATTTTGTTTTTTTTTTTTTTTTTGAGAATATGTAATAATAATAAACCTGATCGAAACTGGGTTCGAATTAAAAAAAGTTGAACTCCTACACTTTTAAATTAATGTAAGGTTGGTATTAAATTAATTAACTATTTATAGGCCAATGATAAACATTCGATTATTTATAAGTAATTTGCAACTTTCGACATTTGTTTTCTGGTTTTGGTACTTAAATCGTGTTTTTTTCTGAATACATGTTTGAATTTCACGTTCTCAATTTTGTAAATTGTACACTAAAGAATGCAGTTAAACTTAATATTCAGAGAATTCCTACTGAGCGTGAATTTAATACTATATCAGTTTTTAATTGCCAAGTACCGTAAATTCTTTACCATATCAGATTATTTAAAGCGGGGATTTCTGTTTGATTACAAATAATAAATAATATTTAGTACAATATTCTAGAAATCGATATTTATCAGTTAAAATCATTTAAAATCATGAAATAAATTATTTTAGTTTTTCACACACAAAAATATAAACTTATGTATAAAATACTCAGACATGTAATAGGTTCAATAATTAATTATTATACAAAAGTAAGGATTATTTTTTCAGCTTGCAACTTGTGAAGATTAACGAAATTTACTGTTAGAACTGTAATGTAAAGTATGATGAACAAACAATACAAACAGTAGTATAGACAATTTAGATTCGAAAATCATAGTCCAATTTCAGTAATGTTACTAAAGTATACTGTTAGCCAATATACTGATTCTGTGCTGTTAGGTATTTAGGCAAAATAGCCAGTTATGTTCTTCGACCATTTTTAGGTATAGAGTCATTTCATATGAAATCGTCCATCGGTAAACCCAGCTAATTTTAGATATTGCTCAAACTTTGTGAGAATCTTCTTTTAGGGTTCCAAAGAAGGAAATCCACCGTCATTTAATTTTCGCATGCATCAGATCCCGCCTGCCCGAATTAAAACATTTAAAAAACGTCATTTTTTCAATACTTTAATATTTTTAGCTATAAAAATTTTTCTATTAGATATCTATATGTTCAAGATGACATTTCAAAGATGAAAGATAGTAGTTTTTGTGCAAAGAATATAAGTTCACACAATCAATACCCCCAAAAAATAACACGGTGCTGAAAATACGTGTATTTTACTGGTTTTTTCGTGATTTTTAACTGACTCCAGTATCTCGACTGTTGGTTGAATGCAAACAGCTAATGTTTCTTAGAGTTCAAGTGAACATATCGTGGAAGAAATAAAACCTACAATTGACTCTTTCAGCCTACTCTTTATAAAAAAATCTGCGCTTGAAATTTTGGAATTTTAAAAATTCGCATTATTTAGGCTATAATATGATTGTGTTGAATACGAGATAAAAATATGAAAATTACAGGATATTTAGTTCTTACCTTGAACTTCAAAAGTCTGTAATGCTAGTTTTGTTATTTTCATCCTTTGTGCGTGGCTTAAAAGAAGCAAAAATATCAGTCATTTGTTTATTTTCTAGTTCAATAATATTATTTATAATTGATAATTGATTATTTTTAACATGAAAAATACTTGCAGAACTACAGAAACTACATATTACTTTTTCATTGTAATTTAATGTATTCTTATCCTTACTGTTTTCTTTCTTATGTTTTGTGAGTTGGTTAGAATAAAATTAAGAACAAGAATAATTTTGAATATGACGTTATATAATTTTTCATGAAATTATCTAAGTAAGTAGTATAATTAGACATTTATAATACTTTGTATTTGCTCATTAATGGATCGTCTGACGGTGTCGAATTACAAGACGCTCCTGTTCTAACGATATTGTCATTGTTACAAAAATCGTAGGGTATGGGCGCTTTGTTGCTGGTAGTAATATTTATTAACAGCGTTACTTTTCAAAAAGTACATAGTTTAAGTTTATTTTAAAAATAAACAAATGACTGATATAATAATGACTTCTTTTTAAACCACCTGCATACTCACAAAGGACGAAAATAATAAAACTAGCATTACAGACTTTTGAGGTTCAGGTAAAATTAAATGTCATAAGTTTCATATTTTTATTTCGTAGCCAACAAATTATAGCTTAAATAATACGATTTTTAAAATTTAAAAATTTCAAGCAGAGATTTTTTTTATAAAGAGTGAGCCAGATGAGTCAATTGTAGATTTTATTTCTTTTTCACGATATGTGCACTTGATATCTGAGAAATATTAGCTGTTTGCATTCAATAGTCGAGACACTGGAGTCAGCTGAAAATCACGAAAAATCAGTAAGTATACGTATTTTCAGCACCGTGTTATTTTTAGGGTATTGATTGTGTAAATTTAATACTCTTTTCACAAAAACTACTGTCTTTCAGCTTTGAAATGCCATCTTGAACGTGTAGATATCTTTAATAGAAAAATTTGTACAGCTATAAATATTAAAGCATTAAAATGACGTTTTTTAATTCGGGCAGGCGGGAACTGACGCATGCAAAAAATCAAATGACGGTGGATTTCCTTCTTTGGAACTCTAAAGAAATTCCCACAAGTGTAAGCAATTAAAATAGTGGAGCAACAAAACGATTTCATATGCAATGACTTTACATATACTTCAACGTAGATACTCGTCGTTAGTCATTCTTAACTGTTTCGAAATTGTTAAAGTACGTATTCTCATTGGATATGCGAGAACTACATGTTGATTAATGATATGTACGCATTTTAGGCCATGGCAAACATAAAGTGAGTTGCTAATGTCATCCCCCTGCTGTTTTTGAGCCGTAAAGATTTTTATTGATATTTGAGGGTCATATTTACAGACAGGTTAGCTTACTTTTGAGCATAATATCGATATCGATCATCAATGTGGCGTATAGCCGCCTATTGGATTTTACTACAGTGTGATACAAAGGTGTGTTGCATATCAAATTAAAGGGCTATATGACGCCAATGTCTTTAAAAATTTCATGATGAATCCTCTTAAAGCCATGAACACGGCCTTATCATTTTTTTATACGCCAATTCCATATTCTTTGAAATTATTATAAAATTTTACAGCGACATAGGCAACATAAATACTTTAATTTGATATGCAATATACTCCTATACATGGTATAGGGGTGTATTAACACTGACGTAGTTTTGAAAACACCAAAAAACAAACGCATTCTTGACACGCGTTTCGCCAAACAAGTTGGCTAT
This sequence comes from Rhamnusium bicolor, assembly GCA_029963845.1. NCBI lineage: Eukaryota > Metazoa > Arthropoda > Insecta > Coleoptera > Cerambycidae > Rhamnusium > Rhamnusium bicolor. The sequence goes on from JANEYF010004105.1 coordinate 58,351, forward strand.
CTGGAGATGATTAAAATTATTTTAATCATTTCCAGATGATGCCAACTTGGTTGGCGAAACGCGCGTCGAGTGCAACATATAGTATTTTGGTGATTCGTGGAAACTACATCAGTGTTATCTTCACATCAAAGGTTCCAACCTACTCCAGGATAGGGGTGTATTGCATATAAAATTAAAGGTCTATATGCTCTGATCATGTCGCTGTCAAATTTCATGTTGATTCCTAAAAGCGTATGGGTGCCGGCCTAATTTGTTTTTGTACTCAAAAATGTATAGTCCGCCATTTCCGCATACGCTTTCACTTTCATACGCTTTGAGAGGTCGTCATGAAATTTTGGAGCTACATTTACGACATAAAGATCTTTAATTTGATATGAAAAGTACCTAACCTGCCTGGGAATATTGTCCCCAAATTTCAGTGAAAAATTTAAACGGTTCATAAATAGGAGGGGGGACTCTAAGACCTCACTGTATAGTGCCAAAGATTTCTGTTAACAACACGAAGAAATCTTGTGTGAACCAGAAATCAGGAGCTAAGCAAATTTAGGGTTAAGAAGTGAAAAAATCAGAATAATCCTATCAAAAAGTATTGTAGCTAAAAATACTGCAATTACTTTTACTGAGGAAATTATAATAGTATTATAATTAATTATCGTAGTAGCATCCTGTTTTTTTTTTTATTTATTTTTTAGGTTTATATTCTAACAGTTAAGAGGACAATGCTTACTTAAACTTTTTTATTGCTGTTGGCGATCATATTTAATATTCCAATTCACCATCATAATTATTTATTTGATACTTTTATTTTATTTTCCTTTGTATCACGTTTAAATCGATGATCAGATAATAATACAGAATAACAGCAGAATACGAGGCAAAATCATATATAAAATATTAGTCTCGATTAGTCGATATTTTTCATCAGATTTTTACTATACTTTAGTTATCGAACGCATGGAATGAAGGCACCTTTTTACTTCTCCGTTGTTATTAACAATGGAAACGTTTATTTTAGATGGTTTTCTTTCATTGCTAGAGGAAAATGACGTTATGGCCCAGAGCTGGACAAAATACTAAAAGTAATTATAGCACGAAATACAAAATATTTTCTAAAAGTGCTACACAAAGTATTTAAAAAATTACTCTCAATTACAAAGCCCTTGGCAAGGTGATTGGTTTAAATACAAATAAAAAGCATTTAAATAGCTTGATTTGCCTTAAAATTTCTTGAAGCAGAAAGCTGCCTACAAGTGCAGTTATTGCAGTGTAGTTACTAATTAATAGGGCTGTCAGAAATGTACCGTGGGACAGTGGCGTACGCGAAATTAATTAATACAGGAAACAATAAACTGTTACAATTTATAACAATGTATGTAAAACTTACCCTCTTAACTAGCTTGATGAACTAGCTTGCGTATCACAAACTAGAGAAGATGTGAAGCCATTTTGGCAGCATGTTTCTATGGTTGTCTCCATGAGTGATGTTCGCTTTGGTGAAAATATATTCTTATATTTTGAAAACGACCGTTCTACATCTAGTGATGTAATACACGTATACGCAAAATTGTCTTTGAATGCACTTAACGGATCTGGGACTGCACCATCACATATTTGTCTTAATTTGATAAACCGGTGTTATTTAACACACTTGCGAACTTTCCTTTAACGCGCTCATTTGTTGCGTCACTCTATAGCGTGTAGCAGTAGATTTACTTCGTCCATTATTTTCAGTGAGTCCGATAATGACAACGCACTGTTTTCTAATTTTTTTAGCTTTCATGTAATGGGTTATAGTTCCTCGCAACATTTTTTAAAGCTGTTTCAACGGAAATATCTTCTACTTTTGTCTGGCTTTCCTTAATAGCTGCAGCCTCATCTGATTGAATTGTAGTATCACAGCTTTTATTTGTTGGAAACATACAGCATAATAAAAAGCTGCCTGCAATCATGTTCCCCAACGGTAAGAATCGGCTGTGGTGGTTTAGGAATCACTGGGACACTTGCTATGAAATGCACGGAGACGTTTAGGAGATTTAAGTAACACTTTTTTGTACTTGTTAATAGCGCATCGACCTCTGGAAAACCTTTTCGAATATGCTTCTGCCACAAGATGTAAAGCTTGCACTGTACACGTAACATGTATAAACGTACAACCTTGTTCTTGCAAACAACGGTCTACCGAACGTATTTAGTCACAAGTGCCATCAGTCACAAACATCAACACTTGACTTTTTGACAGTTCAAATTTTCTCATCACCAGCACCACCCTGGTAACTGTTTCAGCTTAGTACACTGACTTAGTCTTTTGCTAGCTAGTATAGCAGAACTGTCGGTTTAAGAGGGTCCAATACTCGTACCATAACATTTAAAATAGACTTTTTTTTATAATCTGTTGTCTCATCACGATAATCACAGCCGTGTATTTTTTAATTCATGCTTCATCTTATTTACCATGTCTCACGTGTACAGTTGGTAGATAGTTACATAACGTTGTGCGACTGAGTAACTTCACCTGTATTGTATTTATTCTGTAACTCTCGAAATGGTTGTTTATCGAGTATGTGCATCGGAACATCACAGGCAATCAGCATTAATAGTAAATCCAACATAAAACAGTTGTCGAAGGCACGCTATTTTTTTATTTTTATGGTGTAGACTATTTACGTGAAGTCCACAATCACGCTTATCCCAGTACATCAAATCTTTCACACACTTTACAAATTATTTTAGCACCATTATAGAATAAATCCGGAATTCACCTATGAATTTATTCACTTTGTCAACAACAATGGCAGTTTCCTAACCCTGCGAAATACGTCCGTAATGCTTTATTATTAAATTAATATCAACAATACAGTACAATAAATAAAATGAACACACAAACAATATTCATTACGACCAAGTAACTTAACATGTACACAACTTGAAAGCTAATAATAGACTGGACTGGAGAAAGAGTTTCATGGTCAAAGTGAATGCCGGCGACAGTAAATACATCTGTACTCTACGACCATGATACACAGAAAACGATTTGCATCTTTACTAATTAATTGATCTTAAATATTTCACAACATAATTTTGTACTTAATGACAATGGTAAGTTACTTGTTTTAGTACTCTTCTATTACAACAATAATTGTTCTGTAGAACAACCATGCTGATCCATTTGTAATTGAAGATAATCACCATCCGGGCCCTGCATATATGTATCTTCTCAGGAGAATGTCGGTTACAAATTCGATCTTTTGGTACCCACATTTTCTTCAAAATGAGAAAATGTATCCTCCTTGGCATAACTCTCTTATAATAAGAAATAATAAATCATGGCATAGATATTGACGTGCATATAAAAGAAACGGGGATATTGGAGCACTTGTACTCAAAATATTAAGCATAAAATAAATCTAATATAAATTTATCTTACAGGATTTTATTCGAACAGCAGAAAACAAAATGATCCTAGTAAGTGGTCTTCTGTAAAATGACTTTGAAAAGATCATTTAATACAGCTTAAAATATGATTATAATAAGAAAAGACAGTTTTAAAACTTTGAAAGTTACAATTAAATATTACTGATGTACACGACTAGGAAATGCACATTTTAAATACATCACAACAGCTCCACAGTAGTATTAGTTTCAACAAGTTGTTTAACGGTTCCGTGAGAAATTACTAGTGAAATTTTCTACTTCACTTTTCTGCCTTTGTTTATTAATTTACATTACGAAATTTTAAACATGTTATGTTATTTAAGGACACCGTATGATATTTAACAGAGAAAAACGTGTTTCCGGGAAACACTTTCCTATTGTCTTCTGTAAGTTTGTAACAAATTTGATGGGATTCTTATTTCATTGGTTTTCTTTAATGACCAGAACTTTACTGGATTTTTGTAAAATTATAATTGAACTTAGAAATTCGTAACTATATCATTTCTCCGAGAAAATTCGTGTTTTCTCTCCATCATAGGAGACGTAAGAAAGTATAAGGTAACACAAGAATGAAATTGAAAGAAACCGCTATTATTTTATTAACCGGCTATAAATAGGGTGCTTTTGCTGATTGTGAAAATCGACGTATGATTTGGACTCCCGAGGGTGAGGAATATTTTTGGTAAGACTTGTAGAAGCCCTACAATTAAGCACTAGATAGTTAGAAGTGGAAGTAGAAGCTTGTAAAGATAATGTACATATAATTTTAAAAGAACCATTTATATTACATTCAAACTATGTAAGATTTTTTTATCTTTGGATTCAAATATGCGATTAGTTTTCTGAGGATTCATCCAAGATCAGAGAGCTCAAGATTTGTAGGAGGATTTTATTTTACTGATGAAGCATGTGTTACAAGGAGAGGACATTAACAAATTTTCACAACGAACATTGTGTACGCTGAAAAAAATTCGTTGAAACTAAAGTGACACATTTTCAACATGAATTTAGGATTGATGCAAATAGCAAAAACTATTTACATATCAGAACATGCTGTATGGTTTAATAAATGATTTATTAGAGTCACTTCTCCAAGATATGTGGTTTATGCATGAGGGATATCCGCATAATTTATTTTCAATGGTCCATAACATTTGATTCAAACATTCCCAAATGGATTTGGTAAAGAACATGAGACTCATTCGGTGAACTGACCATTATGTTCTCTTTGCATAACGCCATATCATCGCTTTAAACCATGATGTATTCCACTCTGTTAAATACATATGAATAACTCCTAAGTTAAGAAGTGTGACCACATTGATCAATACATTGGCGGATCTTGAACTCGAAAGCTTAGAAGATTCTTAAATCAATAAAAGCATCTAACAAAACAAAGAGTTTCTCTAAACAGCATAACCTATCAAGATTGGTATGACAGTTTAAAAAAGAGATGACTAATATTCAGAAAAACACCAACAAGCACCCAACGTAACTCGCATATACTTTCCAATTAGAGGATAGCTTTAACAAAGTTAAATAAGCCTTCTGATCCCGAGAGGATATATCCTGAGTTTATAAGACATGAACCCGACAAACCCATTGAGATGCTAAGAGCTTCATATGAAATATGCATTAAGAATAGACTTGATAGAATCTCTTACATATTAGCGATTTAGAAAAGATACTAAAAACGACCATAAAAAATCTTGCAGTATAGCGCTAATAGCAGCAATAGGAAAAATATGTTCGAGGATACTAAGACTTTATCGAAGAAAATATTGAAGACAAAAATCCAGAAGAACAATCAGGGCCTGAGATAACAGGTCCACCACTGACAATCTATTCACACTTAAAACAGCGAAACAGAGAAGTCCACATAAATCTGATAGATTTAAAAAAAGTGTGTGACAGAGACCTTCTATCACAATTGTGGATAAAAATGAAAAAACTAGACATAAGATCGTCACTAATTCAAGCTACTCAGAGTCATACTATAAAGACAAATCTGCCAAGGTAAAAATGGACAAATCACAGAATCCTCTAGAACAAATGAGCTGAGACAAGACTGTTGTTTATCTCCTTAGTGGGTGGGTACACAACTGTCAAAACATGCAGTAGATAGTGATGAATGTAGTGAGTGATCTGTCATTGCATCATGGAGTCATACAAGGCGTGGAAAAATACAATACTTATATCATTTAAACAAACAGGGTAACAACAATGTCGAGATCCTGGAAAGGATAAACAAAGGAAAAAACTATCAGAGTCTCGTCTATTCTATGGGAAACGAAACAATGCATTTACAAGATCATTATCCAAAGCGTGGTCACTATATGCGCTGCGAAAAAGTCTAACCTAAAAGAAGCCAGTAGATTAAAACTGCTAGCTACGGAGATGGACCGCTTAAGACGCAGCTGCAGAATATCAAGGCTTGAAAGTATCAGAAATGAAATCATTACAGAGAACGTGGTCATATAGTGAGAGTTATTGCAGAAGTTGTAGGGAAACAACTGATATCGTTTAGATACATAAAATAGATGCCTGAAGATGGCATAAAAGAGTCTGCGTGGGTGCGAACGAAGCAAGAGAGAGGAAGTCCGAGAACAAGTTGGAAGGATGATGTGGAAGAAGCTATGAGGACAGGAAATTTAGAATAGGATATCTGTTATAGACAGACGAAACTAAAAAATTGAGACGGGGATGCAAAGGCATCCGTAGAAATCTGCTAAAAATATGGACATTTTCGTAAGAACTCTGACCCTCGATAGTGACTTAATCAAGCATTTTCATAGAGATGAATTGGATTGAATGGCTTTATTTTGGTCGCGAGTATCTTTTTGTAGAGACCTGTAATTTGAAAACATAAAGAACTGTTTTAATTACCTATTAATGTAAACAACGGCATTCTTTAGTTCTATTTACGTCGATTATAGCTACATTACATAGCATTATATGTAGGTTTGGTATGTTATGCATACAATTCTTATCAATAATTTAAAAAATAAATGCATGATAATTGTATAATACATGTAATTTAAAAAGTTAAAGATTAACTAATATTAGAATCTCAGTATTTCGAGTTCCTAATTTACCCGATAAATTTTCTTGTTAGTCACAATTATCGATAAGCGTATTTATTATAGCATTATATTTTTATCCCCAGACTATACAAGCACACACAAATGTAGTCTGATTACATAAAATGTATCATTAGAATTGAATGCAAATATGATACATGCATAAATGCATACATTATTACGTGATGAAATATCTTTTTCTTTATCGTTTTATATCAATGACATTCATTGTAACTGGTTACGCAACCAAATTTAATATTTAATAACTTCGTTTTGATTATATTATTTACTGTTAGTGTTGTTACTTTCATTTATTACAATTTATTAACTTCCCATCCAAAACATATTATGATTATGATTAAGTAAGAAAATATCTCCGTCAAAATTAGAAATATATTGTGATTTCCTGGAATTTTAAACGCTATAGCCTAAATTTTATAGTAAATGAATTAAAATTTCAAATTTCTCACATCACAGAAAAAGTTGCAAAACAATTTGCAGAAATAAAATTGTATTGTTGCCCATAAAACAACTGACACTATTGGCAAAATGAATTAAAAATAAAGAAGGCAAAATTAAATTGAAAAATATATCTGGAGTTTATTAGCAAACATTATGTCCAAAATTTTATATACGCCAAAAACCCGAATAAATTTGAGGAACAGATAACCAGAAGATAAGAATAGAAAAGAACATTCCACCATTCCACATGGTATTTTTTTCACTTTATCGAGAATTTTTGAACATTTATATTCAGATAGTAAAGAAATACAAAATTAGCATTTTCAGAAAATAGTTTAAAAAAATCAGACATTATTTTCATTATATTAATTTAATGTTCAACTTGAAAACAGACAAAATAGGTCTCGGATTCTAAACTAACCTCTTCAACATTTGAAACTCTGATTTATGATTTCACTGATATTTTAAGCACAATTACTCAAGTTTTGTGTTTATTATGAAGAAACAAGTGGGACCTAAATAGGTAATATATTCCACATATCATATTTATATAAATACCTAAATACAATAGCTGAGGGATATTTATAAACCAGGTCCCAATATCTTCATGTTCTCAAAGAAGTGTTGTAATTCTCTATGAAGATTAAATTAAAAAGATTTTACATTTGAGAGTTAAAAATATAAAGATTTCTTTATTAATAATACTATTTCAGACTATAACTATATGTACTTTTAAGCATGTTCATGGGTAAGCCGAAATATTGGTATAAAAGTACCCACCATTTAATTTCACTTTTCCTTTAAATTTTATTTATTTTGATGGTCTACTAATTACTACAAAAAATTTTAATTTCCATATCAAAATGATACCTAGGGCGACCAACTGATATGCAGATAATAAAATTGTAGTCCGATTTCGATATTTATTTTTCAATAGAAGCTTATCTCTTACACTGATTTCTTTTACCGTAGAATTTTACTATAAGTTTAACACTCACTTTGCTTCACGTCTACATTTAAATTAACTTGATTTCACCTCTCAGTTAAATTTTTTAGTCCATTAATATTAGCACAAATAGGAAAACAAATTATATGAATCGAATTGTTTCAATCGTACTATTAATGATTTAACAAACACAGTTTTATAACATATAGAGGGGATTCATTATCCCAGCATCCTTGCAGAGTGAGAAGAATACAGTATTTTTAATCAAGAGATACGTTGAGAAAGTAATTAGCTGAGTTAGTGGCTGACTTATAGGATGGCCAAGACCAGAACCATAGTAAATAGAAGATACTCCCCTCCGTGATTACAGAAGTTTTGCTCCATTCTTGAGTTCTGCCTCTTGTTACCAAATATGGAGTTCATTTTTTCTAAATAATAACCTAGAACCGGTTCTTTGATGTGAAATGGCACTTAAGTTGTCTTCAATGACATGTTTCGTTCTGTCTAGAGGATAGCCATAGACGAAGTAAAGCCATATTGATATGTGCGACCCTATCTACGTTATGAATTAAATTCAAAATATCGTTTCCAAACTCAATAGAGTTTGGAGACGATTATTGTATCGTAGGTCACCATTTCTTTTCACTTGGAGAACATGCGCAAACAGCTAATTTGTATCAATAATATATTGCAATTGATTTCACTTTATGAATTTTGAGAAGTTAAGGAAAGTATTTTGCAACAAAAAGTTCCAGATCACATACTGCCAGAACAGTTCTTCGAAGAAGCGTGGAATGGAAACTTCATAGGTGCAAGACTACTACGATTACATGACCCCAATGAGTCAATTTCAGGTTATTGATTAAGCATGATCCAATCGACTCTACCTTAAGTTACAGAGTGCATCATACAAATGACATCAAGAGCCATAGAAAACAAGATTTTGAGTGAACATCAAACGTTCTACGTTTGGCAGAAACAAAATAATGCACAATTATTACGACTAAATTTGCTGACAATTGCCCCCGATGGCGTTTGGCGTCATAGTTGCTAATGGCAAAGACGTTGTATGTTTTTTTTCTCCTAACTAAGAGGATGCCAAGTAGCGATTGAAAGCAGATCCCATAAACCAACGCCTGTTTGGCTACACTACTAGTAATGCATATATTTTGAGACGCATTTACAGATCACAGTATTAAAGAAACAAACTTCAACTTGGCAGTTACATGTTGACATCGAGTGAATGAAAATCATTACTAAACGAACTGTTTGTATATATAACCATATTTTTTTACGATTTTATTGATTTTTACAGGTCTTTTCTGTTTGTCAAAATGTTTATTTTTTCATTTTATAATCGAGACCTGGATAAGTATTGCATTTGTCTTAACTCTCTGTATGTGTGTTATTTATATTTTAACTAAAGAATTTATCAATTAACATTATTTACATCCCTATAAACTTGATCTAAATACCCCATTTGTTATTAAACGGTTTCATGATGAACTGTAACATTACATTGTAATTTAATTGGCAAATTTAACCGTTCGTATCCAAATAGTTATTAATAATTATTGTTATTTGATACATGATAATTCAGTTGAAAAGGATACGTGATTACGAACGACAATTTAAAGTAAGTATGTAACTGTTTTACTTACCAATAATACTTGTGTATATGGAATGGAATGCTCAGACAATTATACAGGGGAAAAATAACGTTGGTTTTCTAAGTGCTCTTTTGGACGGTGTCATGCGGTGAATAAGTAGAGATGATCTTTTTTATTGTTGTATGTGTAACATGTTTTGTTGCTCTTCAGGATACAACTATGAATTCAACCAGAATAGCTTTGCTTGGTAAGTGTGGTTGAAAGTACCTCGCAGATAAATAAAGTAAAACTGATAACTCATATAATAATTAAGTTTTTCGTAATTTAACTGATGCCTAGTCGAGCAGTAATCCTTGTCGCTTGGTTAAAGGGTTCTTAGTTCTATTCGTCGTAGCGAAGGAAACATTGGTCCCTCTCTGCTCTCAGTTGTATATATAACAAACTGATTTGTTTAAATATGAATAACTAAGTGAATTAAACTATTATATTTTATTTTAATGTAAATAGGTTTATTTGAAATTTAAAAATTTCTGTAAATGTTCCACATATTAAAAAAATTCATTATTTTATTTATTACGTACTTATTGCATTTCTAGAAAAAAATAATAAAATGATTATTGAATATTACATAAGCATCCTTTCAAACCGGATATGATATGAATCACAAATACTTATTAGCAATAACCCCAGTCGAAATTCGACGGCGGGTGTATTGGAAAATGCAAGTGAGTGACGAAAGTTTCTATGTTACAGCACCTCCTAAATTTCTTGGTGTAGTAGATCATAATATTTCGTCATTATACCCTCAAAATGGAGGATGTGCTTCTTTGGACAGTTATACATTTTAGACTTTTCTAGGTGAACATGAGGTAAGCCTCTCTTTTTGAACTCAACAGTGTACAAATATATTAGTACTTCGCCAAATATTTGTTTTTTGGTTCATTAAACGCAAGAGTTGCTTTACTTTTTGCATGAAACACGCGAACAGTAACGTCTGACCCATTATTAGCAGTTTCCATAAGAATGTTGTTAATTGTATTGCAGGCCATAAAGAATTACATGTAAACATCAAAAAACGTCTGACTCATCAAATTTTCTTACAATGGCAATGCGGCGTTCTGATAATTTTGTGTGCATCAAGTCTCGAGGACTGCCAGTAAACGATGATGGTAAAATAACAACACGTCCAGCCTTTAAGTTTCCCCGTTGTTCGGCTTCCATGTAAAGCCATCTGCAAGACCAACGTATGTATCTACTCGCAATTTCACCTGTTGGTTATGGATGACTTTCAATCTGTCGCCGTCGATGCGACAGTAATAATCAACAATCAACTGTTGCGGTAACTTCCCAGCATTAATTATTGGATTGAAGTCTCCTACAGGAGTTAAACCTTGAACCATAAGTCTGTACGATATATATTCTCGCATAGAAATATTTTGGCAAATTTTAAGTCTGTGCTTTCCTCCAGTTGGTATTGAAATATGCCATCCTAGTCTCCCCGCATGCCAGATTAATACATATGACATGGATCGCAATCCATACCGTCAAAATCTCGTTTTTTATTCCACCGTCATGTGCGTAAACAGCAATATGTCTATGAGAAGGTGGAGCACAGTCGATTCCAAAACAGCTGCAACTGCAGCACATGTAGGATCATTATACCGTCGAGGATTCGATTTGGGTTCGTGATAAGAACACATTACCAAATTAATAGGTACACGTTGATTTTCGTTAACCCTTTCTTCATATCTTCTGATGCATTTGTCTATGTGACATCACATAAGGATTACATTACTTTACGACACAATTCCTATTTCTAGAATGTCTTTTCTCAAGGAACTTGTTCGTAGCATGTTCAAGTCTAATTTGATTGGCTTGGAAAAAGTCTAAAATGTATAACTGTCCATAAAGAAGTACATCCTCCATTTTGAGGGTATAATGACGAATTTTATGATGTGAATGCACCACAATTTTAAAATGAGTACGGGAATCATGATCCGGAAGGTAATTTTATATTTGCCCCGAATGACACTAGAAACTACAAAGCATTATTATATTGTCGAATATTATCTCGGAAAAATTCTTCGATATCTCGTCATTCTCTGTAAATAATTCTTCCATTTTATCAGGAATCCGAAATTCCGGTAATTTGAACTTTTTTTATTACAAAAATAAACACCAAAGTAGCCAGCCAAATTTTTTCATGTGAAAAATACCGTGCAGAGCAATAATCCACATATGTTGTTTAAGTTACCTAGGTTGAATGGAGTTACATTTGAAATAGTATCAGAAACGGCACATCTATATTGAATTGTAGAGCATATTTTTTTTCATATTTTAGACGGTTTTTGCGTGCGTTCGCCTCTCCTCTCCTGCCGCCAGTCAACGTCTTTTCTCTTAATTTACGTTTTTTTGAAATATTATGTTGCACAACATTGCAGAGTGCAATTTCCACATCTATGACTCTAGCAGTATTGGCAAGATGAAATTCTAAAACACTATAATGTCCGTATTTTTACCAGAAAAAAGTAAATTAAAATAATATTTCCGGAAATATAATCAAGAGTTTTGTTTGTTTATTATCTCTATTACATTCTAAAACAAAATGATCAGGAAACAGCTGACTAATACAGTGGTAATTCGACATGGCCGGCGAACTCGCCATCTGGAGCAGATAATAAACCTTTTCGTGTTCAGTGAATTTGTAATCGGTAACCGATACGATGGATCTCCAATAAACCTTCATAATATTCCCATTTATTGAATTTTTTCGACGACTTGCATGCGTATTCCTGGCGATGATGTTCGTCAATTATTAACCCAACACGATGAAACAGAACTGAAATGTAATTTCCCAGTCCACTGCCAATAGAATTAATATGTCGCTCCACAAGATAAAAATAAGCTTATCCTATGAAAACCAAAAACAAAAGAGAAAACTGAACCAAAACGAATCAGCGAGGATGGCTTATTGCAAAGCAAGTAAAAGTCGAAGTCACATTTAAACAATCCTGTTTGCAGCAAAGTAACTGAAAACTCGAATGTAAATTAAGACACAAACAGCACACTGGCAACAGAACTGCCAATAAAAGTGTCGGTGAGTTCGTTAGTTTCATTTCCTAAGACATTGGTGGAAGCGCAGAAAACGCTACAACGGTCCGCTGCGCTTAATACGATAAACGACCATATTGTCTTGTCTTATCTTGTCTTTAGGGATAATGTTTGGTACCAGAGATCGTGCATAAAAATGTATGCTCATCCATCTGAGGGTAGAGACCTTTCATTGAAAAAAATTCTACCAAATTAGTAAAGCGGCAGTATGTTTGAGGAACTCGGAGAAAGAAAACCTTTTGAGCTTTTATATATGTATGGATGGGATAGTTTCTTACATTTTATACAGTCAATTTTATTTGAATGCGCCATAATGCCTAACCCCTTTAAGTAGATACAACTTCAAACATGAGACCACCCAAATACATTTTATCGTAGAAACTATTAAAACAACTACTCAATTTGAACGTGTAAGATTGCAGTATTCTTTAGTATTAGGAACAAAAAAATATTGAGATTAAAGAATACTGACTCATCAAAAAGGAAATTTTTTTACATTTAAGAAATGATCCCAGTTACAATAGAAAAACGAACGCCACTAACGATATATATCGTCTTTCATCCTTTCGTAACTCCTTTCAGAGGGCTGGTAAACATGAACATCTTATTTTAAAAGGTTGCAAGATCGAATAAACCCAAAATAAGAAAGATTTATTGTATTATTTTTGAAATTTAAGGTGATAGCATATGATTGTTACTTTGGTAATCACAATAACATTCATCTAATCCAACCGCAATAAGTTCATTCTTTTTATATATTTTTAAAAATATTCTAATATATTATTTAAAATTGGTATTTATGCCTTTCTAGGAAAAAATTATTCAATAATTATTGGGTATTACATAAGCATCATTTCAAACCAAGGCGATGGTAAATTGATCCAAAATAGTCAGTTTTTACACTTTACACCGACATTCTTATCTGATTGCGCTTAGATAAAAGTTTTAGTGGATAATAAATCAAAACAAGACACTTCAAATACATTTTATTGTATGAACTATTAAAACAACTACCATCAATGTAGATGCAAGATTGCATTGATTTAATATCAGTATCATTAGTATTAGAAGGAGCTAATAAGTTTGTTCCAGCAGAAAATCACAAACAGTTTGATGAAATTTTTAAAATGCGCATGTCTAAACATCAACTATTATACAAATGTTAAACTTTGCTTCTCCTTCATCATTTTTCAACCCGTTACACGATATTTGTGACTCGAAACTGACGAACAACATAACTATAGTTTTCCGTTTTTGGCATCATTTCCAATCGTCAGGGTTTAAATTTCCCGAAACAATAGTTTTTCTTCAGAAAACTGGCTAGAATCCGTTCTGACTCACTACTAACCAGAGAATACTACGGCATGTTCGTTGTTATAGGTCGCATGTAATATGTTTCTTATTCAAATAGTTTTAAACGATATTTCGTATTTAAAACTGCACATGATCAGGCTAAAACCCAGGGGAAATTAAGATAAACTTCAAACAGTTTGAGATCGGCCATAAACGAATCAGTTGATTTATTCCGAACCCTGAACTAGTAGTCAGAATTCCCGATTATTGTCTGCTGGAATGTCAACTTCATGGATGTTTATCTAAGTTTGACTACGCTATGACGACGTTTTCCAGCGCCGTTTCTGACTGCTGAAGCAACAAACTCAATATTAAACCATGCTTAATCAGTATTAGTTCTGTTTACTGATTGAAAATATTCACCTTCATAGGGTACTACTTTACTTGACATCTCAATTCTCTGTATTTATAGTGGTCCCACCGAACGGTTAGGGACTCGCTAAAGACAATTAAAAAAGATTCTTCTCCCACATCACATGCATGACTCCTATTTATATCATTTTATTTTTATTTTAGTTTGGGTTTTTTATATTTCAATATGAAACTAATTATCAGTACCACTGTTGAAAATCAGTTTTATATTATTTATTAAATCCATAAATTGTACTTTCTAAATATTAAAATATGTTATTAATTATCTTTTAAATATTCAAATTTATTTTATCGTTATTGAAATGACTTTTAATTATATCTAATACAATATTTATCTTAGTTTTAAAATTTTAAAAAATATGCTAAAGAGTCCATTTGAATATTAATAAGAAATATGATTTCTAGATATAAAATGCCTCTAAAATTGCATTGATTAAAAAATTACATTAATTTTTATATAGAATATAAGCTTTCATATTTACCGTATTGATTGGCTGGTTTCTCCCATTCTTCTTATGAACTGTACATGATTTAGAAATTCTACGCATTGATACTATTAAAGAATAACTTATTTATAACCATGTGCCGGAAATATTTTCCATTTTCAGGGCTGGCACTTATAAAAAAATATAAATATAAATAAACACATCATATACAAATTTATGTGGCGCTTTTTTTATCAACCTGTAAGATATACAATCAATATAACTCAGTATCGAGACAGAAAGTTGCAGGACTCTCACGGAAAATCGGGATAGTCCTATGTAATCTTAGAGGCAGTTGGCACTTCTTCCAGTTGCAGTTTGTCTTAGAAACATGAAAACGTGCGGTGGTGTATGGTTTAGTTCTCGCATAAAATGCTCTACCGCTTGTGCATAAACTGGCAAAAACCATTGAAAACCAAGATGACTTTACAACAGATAGTTCATACATCTGTGTACTCCATGCAATCGATGTACGTATATCATACACGCCGTGATTGTGAAAGACATTTAAATTCGAATATCCATCGACTACAATATTGCCGGTAAGATTTTTTGTGCTCTGTGTGTCATGTTCTGTGCATGTAGTCTGTCTTGGAAGGTAGTCTACAATGCTGAGTTTAGAGGTTTCTTTTGCAAAATACGTACCAGATTTTCCTTCATCTATTAGCCATACATTGGGTAAGACAAATCTACCAAGTGTGTATAAATGTTTTAGGGAATATTATAGAGTGCTTTCGAACTAAATTTTTATGAATGATAGTGGATGAAACAACCGACTTTCAGTGTTAATAGATTGTTAATGTTATACTAGGAATTTTTGAGTGTTCAGAAGGCTTTGTCCCTGTCAGACAGTAAAAGTCGGTCTATAAACAATAAACTAAAAAAATGTTTTACACAGGAACCTACAAAAAAAATGTGTAATATTCGTGCATAAAATATCTATACTGACTGTCAGTTTCTGCCATATGTACAACTATTTAAAATTGGCACCATTAGCCTCGGTAGGTGTTAAACCTTCATTTTCCTTGTACAGCCATATGTACAGAGCAAATCGGTCTAATTTAACAGCCATGAATGCAGAACTAATATTAGTTGTAACGTGAGCATGTAACTAATAATGTGATGGCGGCTTAGTCATTGTAGCAGGCGATATGTATTCATTATTCATTTATACTTTTACTTTTTTTGTCTACGTATGCCCCTCCGTCAACCCCCACCGATCCTGGACCAGGATTAGTGTCCTGACCCTATTTATTACTATGATACAAATAGTAGCAATCTTCTTTTCCCCGTTATTCCTGTCATTCATTTGTAATATGTGCAATGTGGGACAAAAGTCGCGATTTAATGAAAAACTGTTTACATTGTTTCAATTAGAAAAAAGTTGTGTGATATTCTTGTTAAGATTATTGACGTCAATATGAATTTAATTATCTGATATATGGGTTTTCAGATATCTGGTAAAAATTGAAAAATTCGTTTTTCTTTTTTTCCTAAATTCAAATTCAAACAATTTATTAACATTCCAATCACAAAAGCCCTCGCCAAACACCGAAAAACGCGCCCTGCTCCATGTAAAGCCCTGCCAAAAAGGCGGTTGGCGAACATATTTTCAGAGTGGAAATTATACCTACACTAAAGTAAATAAGTTGGAGTGTTATTTGCCAAATATTTTATTGTTTGAAGTCGTGGTTATTTATTCTAGAGGACTTGACCTTTTCGGTAACGCGCAAAACTAGCTCCTAAAAAGAGGGGAGAAATAGGTTCTTAAATTTAATTGACTTATATACATAATATCATTGAGGAGGACATTTCTTCTAGTTTTGGTAAATACTATGTTTCACTTTTAAATACTACTATGCTTCTATTCAGGCTATTTTCCAAGTGGCATACCTTAAAATGAAAAATATATCATCTTTAAAAGACTTTTAACTATGTGCTCCATCTTGCCTTCCATCAGGGGCAATACATCACGAGATAGCATGTCTATTAAGTTATAAAATGCACTTAAACCCATTCTGCATTTCCAAATTTTGCCAAATTAAAATACTTTATCTATTATCTTACAATGTTTGCTTAATTAGAGCAAGTATCACATTCATACATATAATATGAAATATTACAATATACAAAAATAATACATAGGTAACAGGGTAATTGAAAAGGGCATATTCTGTATTTGGATGCATTTCTATGTGAAAATGGAATATTTCCCAACACGAGTAGATAACAGATTTCTACCAAGTAACATAATTGCTCACAATTTATATTTTAAAATGTATATACATATTCAAATATTAAAAAAAAAAAAAAAAAAAAAAAAAAAAAAAAAAAAAAAAAAAAAAAAAAAAAAAAAAAAAAAAAATTTTTGTAAGTAGTTTTTGGGGTGGGGTACAAATTCACTGCTGTTTTTTTTTTTTTTTTTTTTTTTTTTTTTTTTTTTTTATTTTTCCTTTTTGGTCATTTTTGTGGCGGTATGTATCTAGTACATAATATATTTTGTCAATACAAAAGTAATATAAAACAAAATATTTTTCACCACAAAATGTTAATCACACAATGGCTTCTAACGAAAATAATCACTAATAATCACAAATAGAGCAACCTCATATAAGATAAATTAAACTATTTGTTATTTTTGTATAGTATCTGCACCTTTTTTGCGGCTTGAACAATTATAAAGCAGCGCTGAGATATTAAAAAATTGTTAGTTTTGAAAATACCGCCATTCTCGCTAAAATTACGACATGAGCTCTATGTGATTGTTGATTAAGCGTGAAATAACCCTTCGTGGAATGGAACACGGAAAACATATATCCACAGTGGAGCGTTATATCGAAGAAAACTTTCAAAACCGTTTCTGGAAGCAAATTCTACATATGTGATTGTAAAACTTCAAAAGACTTTTATGGTACATTTTGAAAAAGGCACTGAAATGGTTTGATGAAGATTTTCATTTACAGTTCGATGAAAAGGAAGAGCCTTCTACATCATCCGAGCGGAAAAGAGGAAGGCCGTGTAAGGATTATGAAGCATCATCCGAGTGAAGCAAACACAAGAGGCAGTAAAATGAGTCAGCGGTTGACTCTTAATACCAAAAAAGACATCATACCCCGTTACATGTACTGTATGTTTAGCTATACCAACAGAAATGGTAAATGATCTTGGTACTTAAGACGCAAAAATCAGACTGAGAAAAAACATTCAGATTTGGCTTCCGACTTTACATGCTGGGAATTAGATTTATGGAGTTAGTTCTTCACATATCTTATAACATAAGAAGCAAAAAAAAAATACCAAAAACTTGTATAAGAACGTTTAAATGATTTGGGTTTAATAGTAAATAAATCTCGTCAAATTATTTGGGTTAGCAACGATGGAAATACTGCAAGCAGGTTCTTTAGCAACTTTACCCGTACGTCTGAGGAAACAGTAGTTGATGAAGAATTGATTAAACGACCTCTTATATTACCGTTCAAACCGTGTCTGTGGTAAGACCCAACGCAACAAATTTTGTAACTCCACATGTATTATAGCCAAGCTTTATGTAAGAAAATAATAGTACAGATGCCCACCAGCTTTCAAAGTTTTGTATACAGATAAAACATAATTAAATATACCAAATATTTTACCCTTGGGAAATTATCGGAAGATGCTCAAGAATGTAGAAACGAAAAGCTATGAAGTAAAATGAGACTCATATCATTCTAGAAAGAGTTACAGTCGTAGTAACTAACGAAGCATTTTTCATGTTTATTGTGTATATCTGAACTACCATAACAAGCATTAGATACCAACCTTCACAGAAGATGAAACACGGTGATGAGGAAGTTTTGAATTTACTGGGCAGATCCAATTTAACATTTCGCCTTCTCGGTAATATAATTACGTAGTTTACTATATTATTCCAAACTTTAACTTATTTTTTTTAAAGGCAGGTATTTTCAATTTAATGTATCTACAAATTATATATTATATAAGTCCACTCATTTATGCCATAACCTGGTATTACTTACTACTTATTTATCAATAAACATCTTATCAACCTTTTCGTTTTAATTGTTAAAGCCTTCATAATATCAAATATATGGACAAAACGATAATCAGGACTTAAAGCTTGAACTACTGAAATTCACAATATATTGTGGAAAATTGATTTTTTAACGACATATTAAATTCGCCATTTTTAATCCTACATTTCATTACGTTATATTCGGATTCAACGACCCAAAACCCTCATATATCACATTTTATAATAATTGACAGAAAAATAAAATTTGAGACACAAAAATGTTAAAT
>JANEYF010004109.1:0-13615 GCA_029963845.1 Rhamnusium bicolor
TTTTTCATTACACACGACACGTACACGCACGAACCGACAGACATCATTCAGAAAATAGTCAGAATGGATTCAGGAGGGTTCAAAACGTATATATCAATCAAAATCTTGAGTCGAAAAAATTACATTATTATACTTCTTTTATATTAGGTATAAAGAAAGTAAAATTGGCTCCATTATTTTAAGATATTCGTAGTTAAACTAGAGGACTCGATTCATTTAAGACCGAAACTTGCACCAAATTTTCGTTTCTTGAAATAAACTGTTTCTGATTAAAAAAATTATAAAATTTTTGTAAAATTTTAACTTTTCCATATCTGAAATGAAACATTTTATGACAAATGTTTTTATAATTTTTTTTCTTAAATAGCTAAAGCATCTACCTACCAAATTTTCGGCATGTACTTAAGAACAGAGTATATTTGTATATTTTAATCAGGAGTTCTTAAAAAATAATAATGATACAAAAATAAAGGTAGGACAAATAATTTTCGTGGTTAACAAGGCTACCTTATAGGGGTGAAAATATTTATACTGTAGCCGACTTTCTGAATAATTTACAAACCAGTTTTTCTCATGTTAAATTTTGATTATTGTTTACATTTCAAAAAATAAAATTAAAAACTCATATCGCACTATTTTATTGCCCATTTTTTTGTTTATTCAATAATTATCATAAATCCTGGCATATTTATTATATTATTATTAAAATAATATCAGAAATAGAGTTTTTGTTTTTTGTTATCAACATTCACTACTTTAACACAGTTAAATCTGCAGATCACAATAAAAGTTGGAACAATACTAATTTCTAATTTTAATTATTCATCAATGTACATATGTACTAAATGAACAGATCACTATATTTATTATTTTATTAGCCAGCCGAAATTTCTACCTGATATTCCCGTAGGCCGCAATTGTGTGGATAATGGCAACAAGCAATATCATTCCTGTCTCTGGCGAATCCTTAGTCATTCTTGTGCGAATACTATTTAAAAGGTATTGGCAAGGGCATTATCATGTAGTGGGACGTATTAAATATTTTGTCTCACTCTAATACCTCTATGTCCCCTGGCTTCCCCGTCCCTCACATTTCAGCTCCCAATTTGTAGGTGATAAATTTTTATAGGGAGCTGACCATCTATTAGTGTACATAATCGTTGGTCAAAGTTATGGGGCAGATTACTGTTGTACTGTGAACAGATTTAAAAAAAAAAAATCAGCATAACCATTCGCTCTGGCTTCATTATCAAGATTAACATTATAAACAGATCTGTATGAAATATTAGAAATCTGTTTTTTATCTTTGATAAATTTCCAATTACGTGAATTATTGACAAAATTTTAGAATACAAAAATCATATTTTTTCATGCCATAGCATAATGCATTGCTGCAAAGTCGTATAGGTTATACAAGGCGATTCATAATAGTTCTCCGTTAGAAAAATATAACAAAATGAATGACTATTTCACATTTGCATGACCAACAATGGCCAATTTGGCTGAGCATGAGGACAACAAATCTGTCTGACCTACACTTTTTCACCAGGACCACAATCAAAAACTTTCTGATGTCATTGTCATTTTCATTAACATCACAATTACTCAATTCCAAATAAATTATTAAATCTGCGTGAATGACTAGATATAAAAAGGGAAAAAATCAAATATTGAAAAATATCAAAACTGTTTAATTTACACAAATATGAAAAATAACACAGTTTACATTTAACCTTGTACATATTTGCTATTAATGATAACCAAGGAAACAATGAGTTGTAGTTGTATAGTGATATATCAATTAAGACTAGAAATTGTATAGAGAAATGCCAATTAAAACGTAATCTTTATATAATATAGTGCATTAGTTGTTTTGAAAATGTATACAATAAATTATTATACAATTTTCATTTGACTTGGAATGCTCTTAAATATTTAATTTTATTATCTCATATAATGAATAAAAATATAAGCAGACATTATTGTGGAAAGAGAAACTGAGGCGATGATAGCTCCACTTTCTCCTATTCCTGGACTATAAATAGTTGACTTGTCACCAAGACTTCCATTATCAGCACTATTGCTGTCTGCCCTGCCACTTCCAGTATTACATAAATCTTGTCTGCAGGACCTATAATAAGCTCTGTGAGTTTCATCTTCAATAACCTCATTCAAATATGTAGGTATATCCACACAATTTCGCACCATGGAAGCCAACTTTCCTCTAGGATCCTTTAAAGGAAATTAAATTAATGGTTATAATTAAATTAGTCAATAGTTTATTTTTCTGCAAAAAAAAAATAAGGTAATAGAGTAACAGATATTGCAAAATGATATAAATATTCGTTTTCAAAAAAATCTGTATATTCTAACCTAATATTCGCTGTTGTTGCTTGATTATTGAAGCAATAGGAATTAGGATGTTCCTCTACATTGAAAATTAAAAGATGTTTTAAACTACATGATTCTACATTATACAGTGTGTTTACGGATAGGGTTGACGATAGGTGTAAACTTCTTGATTTTTCAAAAAAAAAAAAATTATTCATTAAAATTTTTGCCCATTTTGAAAATCATGTTTTTAAATATAGGAAAAGTTATTTGAAATGTTAAATTAAGCTCAGATATTAAAAAATAATCAGCATTTTTTCAATAACCAAAATTTATTTATACACAAACTGTATTCTAATCAACATAATGTGATCCTCCAATCTGCCAATATTTTTCTGTCCTCTTTCGGAACTCTTCATCATTGCCACAAAAATAATTGCAAGGCTAATGTAGGTTCTACATATAAATGACCGAAACCTACATTAGCCTTGCATGAATTCGCATCAATACGTTTCTGATTGGTAGGTAGCTCAATGAGCCCCGCTTAGCGACTTTGGATATCCCCCTCCGCTGCCAAGGGTCAAACGTAAATTGCACATACTAATAGTCATGTTCACCTCTTTATGGTTTATCTGCATGCATTTTTCAACCAACCTATTGGGAATGGCATTTAACTTTCCAGTGACAGTGCTAATAACTTTTCTGGAATTTGTTATTGGTTTTCGATAGATGTAATTCAAAAAATGGTCCCTGTTTTTTTTTTTAATAAAACATGTTTATTAATGAAATAAATACACTTAACTAGGAACTAACTGCCTGGTAACAAGATAGTACCATCTTCGGTTTTGGCTGCATGTGTTTAGTGTATAATTAGTTGAATGACATCAGAAGACCAAAATTCAAAACTAATTTACTCTTCTTTCTATGGAACTCAAAAAAAAACTCAAAAAAAAACTTGGTGAGCATAAATTTTAGAATACCATCAGGTAAGCATATAAAGATTTTGGGACAAGCTCAATGGTTTAATCTAAATAGAAAATACTGAGAAAAATGTTTTTTCTACGAATTAAAGAAAAAATGGGCTTTTCACATTATTATTGACGACGTGCGATACAGTATTTTTTTTCACGTTACTAACGCCACACGCACAAAATCTATTGTTAACAAATATTTTAAATCTCTTGTAACATAATTGGATCTTAGAAAAAATTAGTGTGTACTATGTACGCGAAATGCGTTTGTTGATTTGGCGCACTTGAATGAATAGTCTCGGCTAACACCTGGATAACAGTATTCACTCATGAGCTTAATAGGTATTTTACGTACTAGTTACACAAATAACTATTATCTAAAGATACTGTCAAAAAGTAGTAAGTTTTTAGCATGTCATATTTGTGAAATAATTTCATTTTTTTTAAAGCTTTATTTTGACAGTAAAAAGAGAGCGTGCATTTTTGAAATGTTCTTTTTTTATTATTTAAAATATATGTATGTATTTGTTGTATCTTATCTTTTTTACTGCTTTTTATTTATTGCCAATTTTATACTACTAGCATCTGCATGCTTATCAGGTTAACCATGAATGAAAAACAATTAATTTGACAGAATAATTTAATGAAGTCAAAAAAGTAAACTGCGTAATAATTGTTAATTACTATTATACTTATACCGAATAAAATGTTACCTGTTGAAGCATTTTTTATAAATAGTGACAACATATCGTGTCGCTCGATAAAGTAAACATTTTCACAAATATGACACACAAAACGATGCATTTTGCATTTTGAATTTATTAAATAATTATACTGTAAGGCATAAGTGTCAAATTAATTGTTTTTCATCCATGGCTAACCTGATAAGCATGTAGATGCTGGTAGTATAAGATTTGGAATAAATAAAAAAAGAGTTAAAGATAAGATACAACATACTATACTTGCAATCACAAAAAGATTTTCAGATTTCAAAAATGTAAAAAAATATAGGTTATTCCAGTTTAAAAATGCAGGTTTGGTTTGTCCCGCTTTTATGAGACAACCTGTATTTTTTGTAGGGGTTCCAAACGAGTTCACTTGATTCGCTATAACGTTTATTTGAAAAAAAAAATTCTAACTCGAAAAATAAACAAAACATAGGGGTGGGCCTTTTCGTTGGATAAACATCGCAATTGAAGCCACGTCATAGGCATTTTATTGCGTTATTGTGTTAAAATATCTCGACGGGTTCTTTTTATGAAATACCGTGGACTGGTGGATATAAAACAACCCGAAACTAGAGTTTAATGTCACAGAACTTTATTGCAAATGCTGTAAAAAAGTTATCTTGTGTACACGAAAATCGAACGTTTTAAAAATTTCACTATTTTAAATATGCTCCAGTTACTTCTGTAGACGTGGAACGGTCGTTTTCAGACTACAAATGAATTTTTTATGACAGGCGCCGGAATCTAACCCCAAATCATTTAGAACAATTATTAATAATATACTTTTACTTAGTGCTAAAAAATAATTATTATCGTGCAATAATGTTTTTGCTAAATGTTCAGTGTTCATCTAATTTTGGACATTACAAAAAACACCCATCAAAAAGTATAAGGTAAGATATTGTCAATTTTGTAATGTATATAATTTTTTGCATATGAAGATATTGATGTGTTCACATATGAGCTCATTCCACCACTAATATTTGCAAAATGACTACCTATCTGAGATGCGGTTTTTAAATATAATTTTCCATGAGACGCAAAAAATATATATTTGCAACTTATTTCATGAGCCATTCAGGTAGGAGCTTTAGTCATTATTGCATTTTAAACATGGGAGAGTTTACATTTGCCTGCACAGTGGCTAATTGTATCGTATTTAATTCGAAATTGTAAGATAGGTTTTGCCAGATTTCCCTCGATATAAAAACCTAGGACTGAAATTATAAAATAAAATCTAAATCATTCTGTAATCTTGTTTTAAGTTATACTCTAGTTCTTCCCCACTTTAAACGATTCATCGTGAGGTGTGAGATCCTTATATGTGAATAAGACTAGACAGATGCCTAGACAAAATAGTGTGCCTGTTTTTTCCAGAAATATTCCAGAAAAATAATAATGAAGCCAGTTAAAAAAAGTTAAGATAATACATAAAAAAATACAATAAAACATATATTTATATGAATTCTTTGCTTTAATTTTGTGAGTTAAACTAATTTCACCCTTCCTATAGAATGATATGAATTAATAGTATTTCTTAGATTTTTGGGATACTGTAAAAGGAATCTTTTTCATAGGTCTACCTACATGAATGGCAAACATTACATAGTTTTTAATGAATGTTATGACAGTATTTCTTGTTTTATTTTTTATTATTAATGGGAAAGAATAAAATATTTTATTATTTTTCTTACATTTTTATTTACCTTCAGAAAACTATAAATCTAATTTATATTTTGTTATGTTTGTAAATCTTTGATGATGGTTCAATAAACCAAAATGTAAGAAAATAAAATAATTTTATTTATTCACTGACCGAAGAAACCCAAGAAATACTACCCAGAAATTTAGTTCCGATACAAATGGCCTTGAAAAGAAAAATACTACATGTATTTTTCTATAATTGTATTGCTATGAAATAAGTCTGGTGCGTTTCCGCTAATAGTCATTTTATTTTATTATTGAGATTTACTCTATCATTTTTGAGCCTAATAAGTTTTTTTAATGGAAAATACAGCTCCTATCAATACACAAAAATTTCAATTTGAAGCAAATATTTCATATAATAGTATATTATTCAAAGAGCATGCAATAGTGGCAATCATTCACGAGGGTGAAGTTTATGACATGAGCTGTAGGCAAGTGTAGTAAACCACCCTAGTGAATAACAGCCATTATATGTGAGTAGAATACCATACTTTATCCATGACTATTAAATAATAACAATTTTTGGTAAAATATCGCGATAAAAATTCTGATAAACTTTGGCGTTTCAAATCAAATAGCAATTCCGAGCTTTGACTGACATGTTATGGCCTATTCGATAACATTTTTAAAAAACGTTTGTGGATACGTTTTCATACAATGTTTTGTTATTTCAATCAAAACAAAATATTTCAGAACCAGTGAATATGAAATCATTATTCACTCCAGTGAATAATAGATAGCATTATCC
Source organism: Rhamnusium bicolor (assembly GCA_029963845.1). Taxonomy (NCBI): domain Eukaryota; kingdom Metazoa; phylum Arthropoda; class Insecta; order Coleoptera; family Cerambycidae; genus Rhamnusium; species Rhamnusium bicolor. The sequence continues at coordinate 6,486 of JANEYF010004109.1, forward strand.
TTGAGGAAACATAAATAATGGATACATTATTAAATTTAATAGTTGTGGATAAAAGTATTTTTATACTAACCTTATAATCCACTCTTACTATAATACAGTATTTCTTATCACAATCTGTAATACCCCCTCCGACTACAGCACTTGGATCATCTAAACAAGATGTATCTGCATCGTCTTCGGTAACAGAACAAGTATAGCATCTTAAACCTAAATAAAATTGTAAACATTACCTAATTCAAAATAATTGTTACAAAGCCTACACATAGATTTCATAAACATAATAAAAATTGTTTCTAAGGTGGATCTAAACTTACCTGTAGATTTATGAATCGTGAACAAAGCAAACAAAAATATAATTTTTGTCTTCATATTGTGGTTTAAATTTCTATGCTGCACAAAATAACATTTTATTCTTATTAATTTGAGTATCTATTGTATCAATTTCATTCCCAGAAATTGATAAGAATGATAAGACATTGTTTTCATATCTAGATAAATTTAATCAATTATGGATAACTGGCAGAATTTGATTAAGATTTCCTTTAGCCTCTTAAGTAAAGTAGTAGAGCAATTCTAGCATGATTCACAGCATCAATTCAAGGGGAAGAAATTGGATTATAGTCCTAGGAGAAAAACTATTCACTTAATAGAAATGTGTAGAAAAAGACTAAAAGACAATAAATAGTAGGACATGATAATTGGAAAAATAAATAAATAAGAAATAATTTAAATTAAATACTATTTGCAGAAGTAAGAATTTTAATCCAAGCTGATGACATGGCATTAATATTCCACAAATACAAATTAAATAAAACTATAGGGAAATTACAAACATTTTTAGATGCAATTATGGAATGGTGCAACAAATGGTGAACACAAATAAATTCATCGAAATTACAATATACTATTTTTAACCACATGGTCAACGTAAACACCAAAAATTAGAATTAACAACCACATACTGAGAAGCCAAACATCTGCCAAAAATCTAGGAGTTAATTTAGATAAAAAACAGCTACGCAAAATGAATTAAAATAAAATGTATTTCAAGAGGCAGAGACTTTAGGAGCTTGACGTTAAAAAAATAACAGAATCTACAAAAAGACAGCTGCAGACATACAAAACTAAATATAGTCTATACTTAAACACTAGATCACTGGCAAATCAAAATCTAAAAGTAACAGAAACCTCTATCATAAGAAACATTATAAAAATCCGACAGCCCAGAATATCCCCTATAACGAACTCCTGTACGAAATTACAAAATTTGAACCCATCCACCAAAGAATTGCTAAATTACTCTCAAAACTCTTCCATTCAGACCACAACATAGAAATACTCTAAACAGACAACAATACTGTAATATATACAGAATGCCCCAAAAGTCACGCACCACCTTGCAGGTATATTTTCTAGAAATGTAATAGTAAGAAGTTTTCGTATACAGACTTGGAGCATTTCAGGACTCAAGGTAGCAGCTATATCCTAGTTGTTGAAATGAAAATTTTATTCATGATTTTAAACCTTCACAGCAATAAACCTGTTTCTTTCATTTCAAACTTGTCAATGCATTGAGTCATACGTACAAAACAATCCTTTGGTAAGCAAGAACGTCATATTACTCTGTAATTACTTAACAATATTAATGTACAAAAACTTCCTCTGTAAGAGTAGCCGAAGAAATTTGGTCTATAGCCATTTGGTTTATCCAATAAAATACATATTGTTACACCACTGGACTGTGTAGACTGAATAGATGAGACTGGAATTGTATGAGAACGGCTGGGAATGTTCTAGTCCGTGTGAATGGATGTATAAATAAGACGCACAGTGGGCTAAGAGTCAGTCTTAAGTTGAAAGTGAACAAGTAAAGAAATAAGAAAAAGACATAAAGTGTTTAATTGTGATTATACATAGTTAAGACAGTCATTAATCTATCGTTAATTATTAACTAGTTAATAAAGTAGTGAATTATGTGTTACCTGGACTTTCAATCAACGAATCTACGAGAATAGGTGTTTGTGGGGATAGCAAACATGTAACAATATTATTATTATTACATAACATAAATGAAACAAAAAATTTCAGAAATATTTGAATTAATAAAAACATTTAGGTTTTTATTAGAAAAAACAGTATAACAATTCCTAAGTAACAGAAATTTAGAGTATCAATCAATCTTAGGACAGAGAAATCTTCACGTTTTCTTTTATCAGCATTTTTTTGTGAACATATGTGTTAAAATTTTCCTCATCTTTATTTTTAACCAATGCCACATTCCTGTGCCATTTATTACCTTTTGACTACGTTGAATAATAAGAACACGTTTGGTTAACAAAATCAACACTTTCTTTAGTACTATAACAGCCACTGTTACGAATTCGTTTAAACGTAGGAATGTTGAGTGGTCATTAGAACATTTTAGGTTTAAACTATTGCCTCCGAGTTAAACTGATACTGTAATTTTAACACTATTATGACAGTGTATGCATAGTGCAGAGCAACTATATATACATACATTCAGAAAGTAGCAAGTAGCGATGTAAGGAGTATTTGCAACAGCTCCTATGTGATAAGCCAAACACTTCTAGCAGAAGCTTTTTTATAAAGCATCACAAGAGGCTTCATAGTCACTATGAGCGTTTATCCTTCATGTGTGTAGGTTTTAGAAGCCACTTGGATTAAAAATATTGTTACGTTTCCAATGAAATTACAAACAGCCATAAATATTTCTTATTTAAAACAAATAATTCTCCAGTCATGGTCTCATCAAAGTTACACCTCTTGAAAATTTGTGTAGCATAGTAGAAAAATACCCAACAAGATCTATAAGACCATTTCGTTTTGTAAGGGTTCATATTTTTTTGTTGCCTATATACTGCAGGATATTAATTCAACTTAAAATGCACCTTGAATACCTACATAATAACGAATAATAATTGGAATTAAAATATGTGCAGATTCATGAAATTTTAAATCTCCGATCGGACATACACTCATTACAGTTTCAATGAAGACGAATAGGTGCATTAAACAGATCAGGTAAAGTCTCTTTATTGACCTGTCAAGCCTATACATATATGATTCTGTCACTTAATCACATGAACCTTACTTATTTCAAAAATAAATAAATAAAAACTGATTCGTTCAAAATTTTATTTAAGGAATCCAATATCTTGATTAGGTTGAATGTGACTTAAAGTTTCATATAAACCAGCATCCAGTCTCTGAGCAACTTTAAGACCTAATTTCAGACATTCCAATAGAGTGGATGAATGTAATGAACCTGTGCCTGTCTGTAAAACGGTACTAAATTTATCTCCAGAGACTGCTACAACTACGGCACCCACAGAACACTGTTCTTCTGCTACATTTGGATCAACTATACATTGCTCACCAATTTTGCATACTGTAACCTGTAAAAAGAGACATTTTAAAATACTGGTATAATTAGTAATTTTTACTAGAATGATTATAGATTAGCCATATTGTGATATCTGTTATAATTAGATGAATAAAATATAAAACTGCAATGTCACAACAATTATTTTAAGTAGGAAAAAACCTGAGAACATTAAACAGTTAAATTTGATTGCTAATGTTGTTCAGTAATTAAATGTGTACAATTTATTGTTTATAGTGACCAATAACTTTTTAAAGGCAATAATACTACACCAGGTGTTCCACTCGAGAATTTCAGGCCTTGTGACCCAATTATTATTACAAAAGGTCTCAACCCAAATAAAATTTGCAGCAGGTACATAAGAAACAATTTAATTTGATATGGCCTGTAAATTTGAGTTTAAAGTTGGATAAAATAATTAAATGATAAAAAAATTAGTCAAGGCTCAAGAAACAAATGAAAATAAAAAAACTAAAAAATTTAAGTAAGTACCAAAAACCTACTTAAGAAATACAGTTTGCATTTATTTACCATAACTGGAGCCTTTTGCACATCTAATCTTTGGCAGTCACATAGGTGGTCAGATACATTTAATTCAACATTGTTCCCATCGATATCAACATTACGGACTAGGGGTACTTGTGTGTTCCATAGTGCAGCTTTAACTGCCAAAGAAACTGCATCGAACAAATTGCCTCCACATTCCAATAACTGCAAAATAATCCCAAGAATATAATTAATTTCATTTAAAAAAATACAAACATTATTTACTAAGATTAATGTTAATATCTCTGTCTCACAACTTACCAAAATATCTACATACAATTTCCAACATTTTAAGCCCTTCAAAATGCACAATTTTTTTAAATCAAATGCTTTAGGAGAACGATATGCTGAACTTAATGTGTTTGATATTTCCACTGCTAAATCTTCACCTCCTCTACCTTCAAAATCTGGTGTAGCATTGGCAAGAACTAGAAAACAAAATTTTTGAGGTGTAAATATTTTACAAAAATAAATAGAAAACCATATCAAACCAAATTTAGTGAGTTTATGAAAAATAAAATAACATGATGACAGACAAACATAAAATTCTCATAAAATTGAATTTTATGAGAATTTTCTGTTTGTCATCATGAATAAATACTCATATGGGATTAACCTATCTACGTAATAAAATAACATTATATAAAAACATTCAATTTGCTAATGTGAGTAAAACATGTGAATCAAATCCCTTGGTGATATAGACAAATCATCCAATTCTCAAATGTTCAGGTACCATTTAGATCAATACGTATTTATATAATTTAAAAATTTTAAATTATGAAATGCAGGGAATTTTACGCTATATTTATTTGGCGACATATATTCTAATCAATCACCTCACTCAATTTACAATGCACCGTTGGGTACTAGATTGATGTAAAATCTTACTTATTTATATATTACAGTTAGTTATGAACTTTAGGATTGTGTAAATTTTCCCAAAATAGAATTTTAATATATTTTAATATAATATAAAAACTAAGATTGACTGATTGATCTAATTTAATTTAACTAAGAACATCTTACATATCATAGTTAATATTTAAAATTTTCGTATGTCTATTACATTTGTAATTAAGTTATGCAATACTTAAAAAATTATTTCAAGCAAAAGTCCTATGAGGACATCTACATTACTGGTCACTTCATCAGGCAAAAGCTGTGTTTAATGTAGCAGATGTGATGGAATAATAGAAAACTGGTAGACGACAAAGACAGTTCCTCTGTGCTACTGCCACATCGGCAAGGAACAAGAATGAATGTTATTTATCGCAATCTCCAGTCCCCGGCTGAATTCGACATTTGCTTGCACATTGTATCCTCGTGGCAATGAAGCAATATACAGTCAACCTCTACTGCATATTTAACCTCTAATTATATTACTATTTATTGCATTAAACATAGGTTTTGCTTGAAATGGAGACCAGTAGTGTATACGTTATTAGGATATATATCGTTTTAACAGTTCTAAAACGAATATAACTCAAAGCTTCACCTTTATGTTACTTCTTAAAATGAGTAATTAATTTTATGTCAGTAAATTGAAAATTTAATATATGGTATTTCTTAGTTCACAGGGGATACACCGTATGAAAGCTTATTGTGCACACCGGTCCAAGTAAAGGATAGAATAATGAGATAGATATACGATGCAACATATTGGTTGAGATTTGCTGTAGAAATCACACAATGCTGCCATGCAATAGTCTGTGAGCGTTGCCCAATCTCATTATTCTATCTTTCTGTCGGATAAGGGGTGCACAATTGGCTTCCATATGGTATTAATTAAGTTATATATACCAATCAACAAAAAATTCTAGTTTCCCCTCATAAGGTCTTTCTGGAAAAGGAGCGTCTACTTCTATTTTAACAGCCACTAACACATCAGTATTTGCTAATCTCAATCTTGGAACCAAAAGCGTGCGATACAATCTCAGTCTCAATTCCATTGGTCTATAATCTCTCTTTCTCTTCCATCGATTAGAAAATTTTCCTAAAAGCAATATGTTATTTAAATGATCTATTTATACACAGACTTAAATTAAATGAATGGTCTATTTCATAAAAGTATATATTATATATTTTTAAACTTCAGAAAATGAATAGCTCTATTTTTTTATTTGTATGTGGGAGATCATTGACAAATAGACCCTATAGAAGAACCACCAGCGAGTGCAAAGAACGTTTTGTGACCACTGTGCGGCACTTGTGTAATGGCAAAATGATCCAGTGATATAAACTAAGGAGTTAAAGTATTTATCTTCGTCAATTTAATTATCTGTACTGAAATGCTTGGATATAGGAGTGTTATGTTAGCTTTGTTTAGGTTAATTCCTTAGTTTAATTTTTAGATTAAATCTGTATATAAATAGACCATTAATTACAATTATTTATTATATTTTATTCATACCTCTACGCCAAGTAATACAAAGGAATTTTCTACTTCGCAAAGAATCATTTTATGTTTCCATTCATTATATGACCAATAGGTAATTAAAAAACCATAAAAATCAAAACCCCCTGAACAAAAATATAGGTTAGAGGCCACAGAACAGAAAAAGGTTAAGGCTTTTTATCAGTCCTGTGAGACCATAGATAAGAAATAAAACAGAACAGTCATAACTCATAAGAACAGTAACCCTATTCTTCAAAACCAGATAGTTAGAACCATAAAACAACGTTGACAACGTTAGCAACTAATAGCTGTTACAATGAATTACGGTTCATAAACAAAACGGTTGTCTCAATTAATAGGTTTGTTCAACGAGACAATTTCTAATAGGATTCTGACTATTGCAAGTGTGATTATTAGGAGAGCACTGCAATAACTAACCACAGAACAAAACAGAAAAAAATAATAACTAACGTTTTGATTGAATAAGCACATCTCTACAACAATGTGCGCATGCTTCAAACAGTTTCAAACAGTTGGAAACTGCTCACACGAACAAACCTAATAAAATTATGGTGAAAGGAACCGTCAATGCGTCACAAAGGGAGCATTTTAACTTTTCATTCAAAGTGTTTATTTTTGCATTTGTGTTAATTTCAAGTTTTTTAATATTGGTTTTTCTTCCTCATCTGCTTTATTTAGACTTTTACTTGTTTCGCCAAGATATAAGATAACTGATTATTACATTTTAACGATGGAGAGAGTCCTTTGTGACGTTTCGCGATC
>JANEYF010004110.1:0-15716 GCA_029963845.1 Rhamnusium bicolor
GGCAACGTTGCAAAAGTCGCGCTTAACAACATTTATTCAAACTACAAGTCGCGGTAAACAACGATGTGATATTTAGCAGTTAATCAACTGAACTGCTATCTTCACATATAGGTTTTCTCAAAAAAGGTAATTTCATAAAACAAACGCTGACGTTGCAAAAGTCGCGCTTAACTACATGTCCTCAAATTTGAGTCGCGTTAAACGATATGTAATATTTACTAGTTAATTAATTGAACATTTTTACGCATGTGCGATACTGATAAATTGTTCAATGTTTCTTCACATATAATATAGGTTTTCTCAAAAGTCACTTATGACAACAAACGCTGACGTTGCAAAAGTCGCGCTTAACCACATGTCTTAAAATTTGAGTCGCGTTAAACGATATGTAATATTTATCATTTAATTAATTGATCATTGTTACATATGTACTACTACTTCTAGTCTAAGGAGGATGTCTAAGGCTACGTGGCCATTCGCACTTGTTACATTTGTTAAAATATTACTTTGCCCACATAGATTTTTTTCAAAAGAGTCAGTATTTAGAACTACACTGGTAATCCTAGAAAAGTCGTGTTTAGCACATTGATATTGATGATGGCGTCAAACAGTATATGTCGGTACCACCGACATTGCATACATCGGTGGTCGGTACCAGTGTACAGATGTATCAAACAGTAGTTGTGCTCTTTTTGCCTGAGATCTAAAGAAAATTCATTTATTCTCAATGCTGATCGATTAATTAGGTAAGATGCTAGTAGATCTCAGGTAAAAGGATCACAGTGTCAGGATCTTATAAGTCGCGGTAAATGACGTTTAATATTTATGATTTTTTAATCAAATGAACATTTTTGCATATAAGATATATCTTTGTTCTTTGATATCATTTACTATAAACTTTGAAAAGTGGAATAAGTACAACTGAGCAATATGTCATCGGCGGGCTAATACCTCCAATGTTACAAAATATAAATTTTACAGTAGACAAATAAGACTGTCTAAAAAATAAAATACTAATATGTATATTATGTAAATATGTTCAAATGTCTGGTACCTATAACAGCAATCAACTTAAACACATAATTTTTTTGTGAAAATATAACTTTCTATAATACAATAATACATAATAATTCACTTTGGAGGTATTGTCGGTTCTCATAATTTGCATATTGGTTGTTACACTTGAAAATTTCATGAGGCCTGAAAATAAAATAAAATAAAATACCACTGTTAGTTTCCTAAATATGAGTTTGTTTATTAATTTTAATTACAATTTAAATTCAATATTTTATTATTTTAAATTAGTATTCCATTAGGTAGTCATGAAACTGTTTCCTTGTATTTTCCGCGCTTCCCTCGATGTTGCTAATCTCGCTCTGATTGTTACTTAAAGAGATCTAAAACAAAACAAATTTTATAGAAGACCAGTGGTTTGTTTTATTAAATTATAGGTGTCACAGGGCAAATTTATAGATATCTTTATTTTGTCTATATCGCTAATATAATATTAATAGTAACTTACCAATATTAGTACAATCCAGTCTCTGCTCATGTAAGAAATTATTTCTGTCCTCGTTGCCTGCCACGTACTTCGGCTTAGGGTTGAATTAATTGATATGCATTTTCAATTTTAATTGTTTTTCGAGTAATGACCGTACCTACAATGTAATAAATTGTATTTAATAAAATATAACCTATGAAAGAAAACAAACAAAAATTATATCGTTTCTTTCTTATTGTGAAATAAAGAAAACAATTGCGGACTTACCTTGATAGGGTTTGTTAATCCAGTAATGTTTACTTGTGTTAGTAATATACCATAAACCTTTTACTTTACAATTCTCAGCTTAGGTTATTACAATGAAGTATAAGTTGTTATGTTTATATTTCAATGGGTTATTATGTTGTCTGTCAAAACTCAAATTAAACTTTACGCGCTACGTAGGCAAAAGTAGCTGTCGTTACGGTTGCAACGTTCTAGCGTAAGAACGCAAGACGGTACGTCCAATATTACAGGACCGCCTTAGGATACGGCTTTATTACTAGACGTTGTTAAATTTGTTATATTTTCTATTCAGCGGTACAACCAACATAGTAACATACTGCATAAGCATCCTAGTTGTTCAACTGTTGTAATATGGTAGTAAACAGTAATCATTTAATTGTTTAAAATTGTAGGCTTGTGGCGATTGAGACCTCCGGTCCTGTGTCTCTCAGGTATGACCATGATACCATTTGAAGGTCGGGAACTATGTAAGATGTTAACATGACTTACGTGGTGTGGATAATTTTCCTTTGTAATTTAAATTTGTCTTCTCTAAATAATATTTAGTTTATTAGGTCTTCTAGTCTAAGAGAAAATAGTATGTGTCTCATTTTGTGGTATTATTTTAAACAGTAGGGCTTCTGTAATTTATATTCTTCTTGACTTGGATCGTCAACAATTAATGCGGTACATAGTTCATTTCCTGCATTTGAATGGTTTTTCTGAAATGCTGGTTTTTATGATTTTTTTTCTTCTTTTTTTTCTTTTTCCGGGAGAGCCATGTTTTAGGAATTATTAACGGGGTAGGCATTGCAATCACATGTCTTTTAGTGAGTTACCAATTTTGATTATTGGGATCAATAGTGATTGTATTGCCGTTGTTCGTGATTAGATTATTATATGTGATTTAGTTAATTGTCTCGAAATTTCAATTTTTGGATTAATTCGTTAAGCCTTGCAGAAGTGCCAGTCGAGGAACTTCCAGTGTTTTACGAATTTGAGACTACAGTCAAACCGGAATTTTTTTTCATGGTCCAATTTTCCTTCACACTGAGGAAATATTTAAATAGTGCAACATAGTTTAAGTGTACGGGTAATCTCAGTGCACTTTTGGTTCATCGTTTTGAGGTGTCGCCTTTTGGTTCATCACTGTTTTGAGGTACCGACTCCTGGTTCATCGCCGTTATTTAACGTCTCTGGTTTGGTTACGTTAATCTATTCGCCGCCTGTTCATCCTACGTGGAGGAGAGCATCTCCTAGCTGTGTAGCTCTCACCCAATTGACAACAACCCTTAGACACTATTGACAACTCTCTGCCGCTCACCAGTCACAAGATAAGTGCCCTAGTATTAAATTTATTTTACTTGGTTTTTTTCTATACCAAAGATTACACACATTTGTGTTTACATTTTTGAACACATATCTATGCCATTTGTTTGAAATTCGTAGTATGGATATATTGTTTATTTTATTTTTATATGCATATATATCTTATTATTAGTATAATTGGTTGGTATATTGCGTAATACATAGTATTAAGTGTATATGGGAACAACCCTCCCATCAGTGCAAATATTTCTCTTTTCTATAGATATATGTGTTTATATATATCATCAAATTGCCTATTATAATATACCTAATATAATTTTTGTAATAAATATATCCTTTGATTTCAAACAGCCAGTTTTTTTTTAGTTGTTTGTGTGTTTACCACCTAGCTGGCTTACCTGCTCCCCACCGATGAGCTACCAAGTGTGTGGTTCCTACTTTATTTCGAACGGCAGACTATAATAAACATTTGCTACGAGTACCGGAGAGGTATCCATCGAAGCCTACTCACATTTCACCTTTTTATAGGTTTTATTAAATAACGATAAATATTTTTTTTTATTATGCTTTGTACGTAGCATGGTGTTTTGCGTAAATATTTCTTTCATAGGTAGTATTACATTTTTAATTTGTTACATTAATATTAATTTTGAATAAAATATGGGTTAGCTTTAACGAAATAAAAACAAAATTAGATCTTAATAATATATTTTTCTAATAAAAATAGAACTTACAGCCGGAAAACTTGTTAAACGAAAAAAAATTATTTTTTCTTCTTGTTCTTGTCATTACGAGGCAGTGCATCATAAAAAGAATGATGATCTTTCTCAATCACTGCCTTTAATTCTTGAAGATGTCGATATTTATCATCCGTTATTGGTAGTTGCTGGTTATGGAGGGAATTGCACATCAATATTTGTTGCTGCTGTCTTTGATAAGGCAATTTTTGCCGGTTTTCAGTATAATCAAGTGTGTAGCACACGGAACCATCAGATAAATGTAAATATTTTAATTGTCTAATGTCTACTACTACCGGATCCCTTACTCATTTTCCCGGCCTTATTGATAGGAAATTGGATGAGACTTCATATTTATTGCAAAAGTTATGATCCAAAACGTTAATAACATAGGGATGATTTTTCCGAGCCATCCTTATTCGTGCCACGTAATCCATAGCAGAGTTAATTGGTGGGTAAAAGTAGTGCTCAAAGGTTGAATGAACCGAGTCGGCCTCCATCATGATGTGGCCTTTCTCGAGAAATAGTTGCTGAATTGTTATGTGTTTTTCGGTAGCAAAATCATTTAAGACACTTGATAAAATCTTATTTCTATTTTGGTAGTTACACTCATCCGATATCATAACAAAAGATTTGAGGTAGCTATTAGTATTCAATTGTTTTGACAAATAGTCAATTAAGCAAGCTGCAAATTCATTGGATGACACTCCTCCATTCGCCTCGTGCCAAATATATAGTGCAACATTCTTATCATTTAGGGCATAAATGGGGAAATTGTGGATTTTGTAACTTTAATAATAACTATGAGATGCCAAAAGTTTTGATCAAGTGAGCACGCTTTGAAGGTCCATAGTAATGACGAGGTTTTCAGTACTTGCACTCTCGTTCAGTACCTTTTTCTTTTCTCTGGCTATATTTCTCTCGCTATATTTCCAGTATTGACTTAAAACAAGGATACTGGCAAATACCACTCTCCGATGAAAGTAAACCGATAACCGCTTTTACCGTCCCCGGGAGGGGTTTGTTACAGTTTCGTGTTATGCCATTTGGCCTACACTCCGCCCCTGCTACATTTCAACGCTTACTCGACCGTATATTGGCCCAGACATGGATCCGTACGCATTCGCCTATTTAGATGTTATCATTGTACTAGGAGAAACCTTTGACGAACATCTGGAAAATCTGAGAGAAGTATTCCGTAGGCTTCGCTCAGCCAACTTACAATTGAATCCGGACAAATGTGAATTTTGTAAGAAATCCTTAAAGTACTTAGGCCATGTCGTTACTTCTGAGGGAATAAAAACCGATACCGAAAAAGTAAAATCAATTCAGAAGTTTCCCACTCCACGTAATGTTCGAGACATACGCCGATTCCTAGGCGTCGCGTTCTGGTATCGACGATTTGTACCGTCGTTCTCACAAATCGTCACACCACTAACCAGGTTACTAAGGAAAAACCACCGTTTCAAATCGACAGCCGAAAGAGAAGCTTTCAATCAGTTAAAAAAGTATTAAACAGAGGCACCCGTATTAACCTGTCCAGATTTTGAAAAATCGTTTACCCTGCAGACCGATGCCTCGTCGCCAGGCCTAGGGGTGGCAATAACGCAGAACCTGCTAGGTCACGACCAGGTGATAGCATATGCTAGCCGAACTCTAGCTCCTGCTGAAAGGAACTACTCTGTGACGGAGCTCGAATGCCTGACCATCGCATGGGGGGATGGGGGTGGAAAAGATGAGGCCGTACCTAGAAGGGTACCACCTCACCGTCGTAACCGACCACCAGTCCCTTCGTTGGTTGCATTCCATTAAAAGTCCAACAGGGCGTTTGGCTCGCTGGAGCATTTTTTACAACAGTATAACTTAGAGATCAAGTACCGCAAAGGAAGTCTAAACCGAGTAGCAGATGCACTGTCACGCCAACCCTTACCAGGACCTTCTTCCGACCCCGATACGGATGTACTATGCGCCGTTTCCGAGCTGCCAGACTGACTCTTCATGGTATAACCGAAAGAAGGCGGAAGTCTAGCAGAACCCAAAAGCTTTTCCGGTTTACTGCATTCGTAATGACCGGTTGTACCGTCACTTCTGGGATTCTAGCGACTTCACCGAACCAGACATGTCCGATCCGTGGAAGTTATGTGTACCCACACCTCTCCGCTAGAAGGTTTTGGTCGAAAACCATGATGGGCCGACTGCTGGCCACCTAGGAATTGCCAAAACCATAGCCCAAATCTCTCTCCGATATTACTGGCCAGGTATGTTTCGTGATATTACAAAATATGTACGAAACTGTTTACAATGCCAGAAATACAAACCGTCGCAACAGCAACCACCCGGAAAAATACAACCGTCCGTTAACCGTAACCCCTGCGAAACAGTTAGTACTGATCTAGTAGGACCACTGCCGCGATCCAGTAAAAGGCATAACTACATAGTAGTTTTCCAAGACCGCTTTACCAAATGGATCTAGTGCCGACCACTACGAAGTGGCAGCGCCCGTAATGTGAGCCAAGCCCTGTACGACGAGATCATTACTCGTTTTGTCTGTCCTCGTACTGTCATAACCGATAATAGCACTCAGTACGACAGCCGCCTGTTCCGTTCTCTGTGAGAAGCATTTGGTATCCAGCACCGATTTACACCGCCGTATACACCACAAGCCAACCCCATCGAACGAGCAAACCGTACTATCAAAACAATGATAGCCCAATATTGCGAAAAGGATCATCGTCAATGGGATCATCTCGCCGATTTCCAACTAGCAATAAACAGCTCCCGACAAGACTCAACCTGTTTTTCACCAGCATTTTTAAATTTTGGCAGGGAATTACACCTTCCAAAAACAGTGTACCAAGAAGCGAACCGCAACTCCGACGAGGAAATACCAGAAACCAATGACATTCCGACCGAGCATACCGAGCATAAGTAATTAAAAACCGTCAATAATTTTAGTATTCAGACTTTACTAGTCTGCTGTCCATTTTCAATATAAGTGGTTTCTAAAAAACACATTACTACGTTTCGCGACTCTTTTAATTTCGAAGAGTTGAACCAAAAACGAAGAAAGAGTCCCGATCTAGTGAAGTGATACAATTTTTTTTTTTTCACCTCGAAAGAAATTCTTATTAATTAACTTACCAGACAGGATTGTAACTTCTGTAATTACCGCGGGTCGCGACACTTTCAAGTTCGAAGAGTTGAACCAAGAACGAAGAAAGAGGTCCGATCTAGCATTTTGTTGTTGTTTGATTGTCACCTCTCGAGAGAAGTTCCTATTTATTAATTTCCCAGCCAGAACTGTAAACTTCTTTAATTGGCACGCGCGTAACTCTTTTGGAAGTTCGAAGAGTTGAACCAAGAACCAAGAGAGAGTCACGAATCATTAACAATTATAATTTCCAAGTGAATATCTTTAAAAATCGTAAGTTACCAGACAAAACCGTAATTTATTTCATATACATATTTTCATCTAGGCCTGCTACTATTAACCAGTTTATTTTGAACACTACACCGAATACCGTTTTTCTCTATTGAAACCAGGAGCTCGAAATTATCTTCCGACCGTTTATGTTTTTTTTATGATAATACACTGCCGTTTAAAATAGTCCTGAAAGATAATAATCAGATATATATTTTTTCAATGCACATAGGTTAGGGCCAATTCACGTGTGACCAGTGTTGTATTTTACCTGTGCATAATTCTGCTTTAAGCTTTTTTGCTAGTAACCATTTTTTTTCTGCTTACCGTCTTACCGTTTGCACATTTACCGTTTTACCGTTTGCACACTTACCGTTTTACCGCTTGCACGCTTACCGCTTTACCGTCTGCACGCTTACCACTCTACTGCTTTATTTTTGCACGCCTGCCGTATTACCGTTTGCTAACCATTCTTTTTGTTCCTTTATCTATCTCTTGAATATTGCTTATTTCATGCTTGCCATTTTTCTTTTATATAAATATTAATAGTTAATTGCATGAAGAATAACCACGCTTTTGCCTAGCTAATATATTGTAAATATTGAGAATTATTGTTGATTTATCTACTTAATGTAAATAAATATTAAATAAATACTTTGATAGTGGTTAACTTCGAACTGTGCATTTTTATTTCAAAGTTGATTTAACAGACCCTCTGGCTAACCGTGTCTTCACTGTAGCTATCTGTGTAGTGGTGTTTCTCCACTTTAAACAGGAACTGGCGCCCGAGACTAACTGTATAATAAAAACTATCACCGTCTAGAGTTTCACAGTGACGACATTTCTACCTCACCACGAAGTATCCGTCACAAATTTTAATTTCTAAAGTAGGTACTATTCTTTTTAGTCCTATCATGTCTTGCTTAGTTAGCGACTGTAAGAATGTTAAACGACTCCTACCCTCAAACTGTGGATTAACAATAAAGTACTAGTTATAATTTCAATAACATATCGACTCAAAACTATTTTCCGTTGCCATTGCCACGTTATTTTTTTAAATTCCCGCTCTCGAGTAGATAAAAATGGCGGTGTAAATATTTGCAGGTAATTAGGCTTACAAGATCCTTCTCTATTTTAAAATTATGTGTACTGAACGCAGGAATCGTTGTATTTTAAGCATCTTTCTACGGCACTGAACGCATTGATTATGGAAATTGTTAAAAATTGTTAAATAATATTTGGCACTTAAGGGGAATAAGGACTCACGAGGCAACCCACCATACACCTAACTAATTTTTTTGCCCATAAATCTTGTAAATATAAATTGATGAAAAATCGACAGAACTTCCAACATGTTACGACTTCATTACCATGTGGAGAGACTAGTTTAAATTTAAAATTCATGTTTCATAAATGCCTAATTTCAATTCTCCTAATTTCCAAGTAGGTAAGAAATTACGTTCTTATGAAACGTAATTTTGATTTAAAACTAGTCTGTCCACATGGCAATGAAGTTGTAAAATGTTGGAACTTCTATAGATTTTTCATCAATTTATATTTACAAGATTTATGGGCAAAAAATCAGTTAGGTGTATGGTGGGTTGCCTGGTGACTCCTTAACCATCTTAACGCGACTATCAGATGGATTTTTTCGAACTGATTTAACTGATTCAAGTGAATATACTGATAACAATGAGCTCTATCGCATTCTGCAATAAGGCTCATTACTTCCGGCGTATTCACTTAAATCAGTTAAATTATTTCGAAAAAATACGCCTATGGTCGCGTTAAGTGATCTTAGATTTATTCAAATTAAGGATTTTCGAAAATTAGCTCTTGGTACTCAGAGCAACGAAATACTTTACGAATATTCGCTCTGACCATTTAATCAGCTTATGAAAATTACATCTCATCGCTCAAGTGAACAAAATCTGAGCGATGAAAATTAAAATGTTACAAGTAGTAGGTATGGCGTGCCTTGAGCCAGACAGTGACGTCACACACCTGGCGCCAGTCGTCAAGTAGGGGATCTGCATTACCGACAGTTCGGCCCCGGGAAATCCAAAATGTGCTGCTGCCACCTAGTGACCAGTAGGGGAGTTCGGGCCTACCAATTTCCAATTTAAAACGGAATATATTGTGTCCTTTAATCGTGTAACAAATTTATATTTTTCGGCAATTATTAATAAAGTTTTTAATGAAAAAAAAATCCGGAGTGTGTAGGGATTGAACCATCGATCCCTTGATTGTCGCTAGACCAATAACCAGCTACTTACTGTTCTTAGTATAGACAGCATTTTCTATTTAAACATGTGCAATTAATTTAAATAATTAATTTGTAGCATTAAACATACATGTTATTGTCTATAGTATGATAATTTATTATAATTATATTGCGAATGCATTAAGCATTCACTGTAAAAAAAGATGCATTGTTTGTAGACAACTTGAAAACCGCGGGAGAATTAAAAAATCTTTCTATTTGAAACAAAATTGTTGAAGAATTAAATTTGAAAAAAAATACGCTTCTTCAAAGTGGCTACTGCACTATTTCGAAATTCCTAAATCATGATTAATTTTTTACTGTTTGCTGTTAATTTACTATTACTTGAATGTTATTTTATATATTTATTTCTTTTGACAAACATATTTTAAATTTGTATTATTGTATTGATTGTTGTTAAATTGCTGTTTTTATTTTTATTGACGGTTTATTATTTCTCATGATTCACTTTTTACCGTTTATTGTATTTACTTGTGCGTTATTTACATATATTTATTTATTTCTTTTATTAACATACCATATATTATTTAATCCCTCGCTTTCGCTAAAGGGAAGTATTGTATTCGTGAAAAAAATCACCTTCCGAGATTTCTTCGGATTTTCACGTTTCAGATGATGGAGATTACGAAAATTGAGGTCATTCAATTCCGTCAGTCTGTCTGTAGGTCTGTTTGTAGGTCTGTCTGTAGGTTTGTCTGTAGGTTTGTTTGTTGGGGCTATATCTAGAAAAGTATTTGACGGAGGAAAACAATATTTGGCATGTAGATGACGCCGCTGCCAAGGAAGGCACGAAAATTTTTAGTAAAATATACAGGGTGAACACTGTAAAAAAAATAAATTAAAAATAATTTTTAATTTTATATGATTTCATATACTTAATCACTCAGAGTAAATTGTAAAGTTTATTTATGGTGAGGTATGTGCAGAAAGTAAGGATGATGCGCACTCGGTAGGGAGTGATGCTACAGATGCGCAGTATGTGGCATGCACTTGTCATTATTGCCTGATACTTTTAGAGAAAAATATACAGTGTGAACACTTAAAAAATATATATATATATAGGGTGAATACTCAAAAAAAAATAAATTTCATAATTTCATACACTTTCATATAATTTAATAGTAAGTTGTATAGTGTTTGAGCTGGGGGAAGGGATATGTGCAGTCTTTAAAGAATAGTGCTACAGCTGCGCAGTATGTGGCAATAGAGTTGTCGCTACTAAAGGAGAATCATATATACTTATAGCGTGTAAATACATTTACAGATTTTTTTTATTGTTAAATTGCTGTTTGTATGTGTTTGTATTTCTTGAATCTTGAACCAAATTCTTTTCAGCTGCCCCAGTCATTCTTTTCACTGCCCTAATCGACGTATTGCTTCATCTGGGTTACCCCTATATCTTTCCAAGCATAACTTGGTTCTGTTCTGTGGCTTGGGTTATCTTGATATGTTGGCAGATTAAGGTAAAGGTTATCGGTTAATAAAAGACACAATGGAAAAGATTAATGGTATGTATATATCCCCCTTACCATTAGTCTGAGGTGATAGAAAATAATATCTGTATAAACAAAATATAACCAATTAACTGCAATTGGAGCAGATGAATAGAATAACTTTTGAATTTAATACTTTTATGAAGTCAAAATTACGTACTTTGCCACCTCCACCTGTCCTAAACAACTGCACTTGGTAAATCTGGGCAGCTGAAAAGAATTTGGCTGTGAATTTAATACTTTTGAGACATCAAAATGACGTATTTTGACACCTCCACCTGCCCTAAACAACTGCACTTGGTAAAGCTGGGAAGCTGAAAAGAATTTGCCTTTGATGATATAAAATTAACACTTTGTAAATGAAGATTTTTAGTTTTTATCTAGAGATTTTTTACTCGTAATGTATTATTTGGCAGTCATCATAAAGTTTTAAGTTCCAAACAATAAGTCGGTATAGAAGAGTTCATTTAGTTTGAAACTTAATATTTTTCACGATATTTGAAAAAAAAGTTTAGCTCGAAATGAAAATCTGCCAAATGGAGTTCTTGGTGTCAGGGAACACAATTCCGTACTTATTTTTGACCGATGACTTAGTTGAAAGCGCTCGGCGGACAATTTGTAGCTAATAATTCACTTTGGTAAATTTCCTCACCGACATATGTATCCCATATTATATTTAATGACGGTTCTATGTTCATGGCGTTGATTAGAAACTTTTATGAAGAATATAATTTTTTGAAAAATGAATGGTAAACGTAATAAATGGCATTTTGTCAACTTCTCTCGAAAAAACGGCTATATTTCGAATATCGTTGAAAATAATCAGCATTAGCACCAATCGAATTTTTAGATAAAACTACGTATTGTTTGATAATCATCACAAAAGTTTTATGGCACTGGCAGGATCGCCATGTAAAAGTTTATTGAGGGTTAATAATAAGTTTCAAACAAATAGTCGGCATAGAAGAGTTCATTTACCTAGTTTCAAACTCCATATTTTTCACTATATTTGAAAAAGAGAAATTTAGTTCGAAATGAAAATCTGCCAAAAGAGGTCTATAATCATAAACTTTTGTAATAAATGGCATTTTGCCAATTTATCTCGAAAAAACGGCCATATTTCGAATATCGTTGAAGAAGGAAAATGGTCAGGGTCAGTTGCGAAACTGGACTGAGTGAATCCTGAACATCGTTCCAAAACTGTGGTTTACTCTGAGAATATAAAAACATCCTTTCAGGGTTTACTTTTATCAAAGTATATTTTTTCCCCCACCTGCCGAATATCGGAAAGAAGTTAATAAATCTTAACCACATGCGCATTACCTGCATATGATGTTATGTCACAATTTTAGATTATTTATGGTAGCCCTTGACTATATTTTAGACTTTAACTAGGTACATATTTAAAAATGTGTCTTATTTCGGGTTTTATTATCCGTAGAAATCCAAAAAATAGTGTTACAAATATTCATTACAAAAGTACGCAATAATACGCATGCCCAAGAATTATATTATTCCCAACTCGTTCACAGACTTTCGTTCCTTGCATGAAACAGATGATTCACGCGATGTTACCTTACACCAAGGTTTGTAAAGAAGAGAAGGTTACCCAGTGTACCATAAACCGCACTGGTTGACGATCAGGTCCGGCTGGTTTTTTGTTATAAAAGTGAAGTACTTTATTACAAATGTGTGAAATAGAGACAACCTGTTAGCCACCGTCTCTCGCATCTCCTGCACCGAATACTTCCAAAAGATGGAGAAACAGCTGATAAACTGGGTAACCTTCTCTTCTTTACAAACCTTGGCCTTTACTCTACCTACAGTAGGAGTTATAGAACGCCCTGCCTTCCTGGGTAACGAGTTCTGAGGGTGTGTTACCGGCAGTGATTTTGATATTAAAAATCACTGGTTACCAGCAGTGATTTTTAATATCAAAAATCACTGGTTACTAGGTATAAATGCTGTGTTCAGCATTTTCATTTCTTATATTATATTGTTATTGAAAGTAAAATTCAGAATTCATTTTAATAATAATGATAAGTAAATTTAAAGTAATGAGATATTATATTTTATATTTAGATACCTACCAAATGAAATATATTTAAAAAAATATTTTCTTCAGGTTTACTTAATGAGAACATACCAAACGCTTTAAATTCATTTAAATTTAAATTCATTCCCCCAAATTCATTAAAAGTAACTTTTTTTATTTTTAAACGGACTTAAATATTGAAATAAAATATAATAATGTATGGTAAAAAATATTATAACCTGACAAAAAGTAAAAATCCGCATAATATTATTTGCTCTTGTTAAAGATTATTATATTATTAAATTTTTGTCAATTAACTGGATATTAGTTAAACGCTTTAAATTCTAGAGGGCGACAAAAAAAATTGAGTAGCCGTTGTTAGTAGTGGCGGAGCTGCAGTAAAAGCACGAAGAACAGAATCTAACTCATAATCGTTTATTTAGAGTTAACATGCCGGGCCTACTCTATAAATATAACTTAATATAATCGTCGGAACATCTATTTTCATTTCTTTTACTGGATATTCAATTTTTATTGCACAATTTGAAAGATGACATTATTTAAATGATTATTCTAAAATTAGAAAAGAAAGTTTATTAGAAAAAGTTTTTCTAATGAGATCTTTCATACTGTTACTGTTCAATAAAAATTGCATGGAAAAATATATAGACGTTGAGACGCCTAGCGTCAATAAGCTAAAAACTTTATTTGGTACTATTTTTTTAAGATTATTTGAGCTTAAAAGTGTTTTTTCTATTATTAGAATAGCTCCCCGATTTAAGAAATAAAAAGCCTGGGTGAGAATTATGGTACAATCTGTTCAGGGGATGTCTACGTAATTACTCACTTGAACTCCTGTCTTTATTGAGCTATAGAAGAGAAGTTCCTATTACGGCATTTTTTTCAAGAAATTTTAATCTGTGTAGAAAAAACAATTTAATGTCTCATAGAGCATGATAAAAAAAAACTTTCATAGCGAATTCTTAAATTAATATATGCCTTACACAGGTTATGAACAATATTTATAAATATGTAATTAGGTATTATTAAATAAAAGTCAAAGTTAATACTTAAATAATTTCTAATACATATATACAGTACAGTCCAGCAGATTGCAAACGCTAATACCTCATTCATATGTGAGGAAATTATATGAGTTAACGCGTGATCCTAAAGGCATCGCCAATTGCTATGCGCGGATATCAGTCTGTGAACTGTAGATAGAGAAGGCACGGGCATATTTTCGAATGTCTCTGTAAATAGTTGCCTTATTTACCCCATCGTATTATTTTGGTTATACCATTTAATTATTTGGTTTTTTTTCGTGTAAGTCGTACACTTCCATATTTCTTGAAAACGAATTTCACTGCGAACGTGAAATTACCTCTATTATTTCTAAAAGTAAAATTAAGATTATTCAAAGTGGCAATAACGATGCACGATCTCAAGCTGGTTAGCCGACGTGCGCCGGAAATCGTCGTACTCGATTCCTCCCAGAGGACGAAAGTCAACTGGACATATTGCACCTCTTGTTCGCATACAGTGGACCGATCTGTATATATATATTTTAATACAAGTGTATCAAATATTAAATAATAAACTAATTTAATTTTTGTAGGAAAAGTAACAGCTAAATTAATATTCTTATTTTTTATTGCAACGACATTAAGAAATAAAGCTTTAGTTTTAGCTTACAATTAACGCTCAACGCTGTAAAACTTCAAGATGATCGTTGTGTTGCCGAGATTTAAATTCACACCTAAACGAATGAATTGCAGCAGCAAAAACCTAATTTTACAGGATCATAGTGTAAAAAAAACAAAAGATGATTTTTGTATGAGGTATTTACTGATCTTTTTTCCTGATTTGACAACATTGACACGGCGGTCACGGCGCAATACAGACGATACGGTACTGTAACAATTGCTTAGCAATATCCAACAAGACATTTATGTTAATAAAATAAATGGACAAGAAAATCACTAGACAATTTTGTTGGATTATATAGTTGCTGTTTTATCGGCAAGATGATTTAATTATATTAGTTCGCTATTAATGTATAACAATAATTTACTGTGGCGTGCAAAGGCGCCCTTAAAATTAGCTATTTGAGAAAACTTATAAACCAAACTTCAGACTTTCAATACGACGTAACTGCCAAAGCAGTCAAAGTTTGATCAGCATATTTGATAGAATTAGGTGATGTTCTAGGTATTTCCATTAGTTTAATTTATCTAACTCTGATTGTTAGTAAATCAAATATGAATAAATCATGACCTTTTCGATATAATATAAGGCCTTTTAATCCTCCTTATTCACCGTCAAATTACTCCGTTGGAGATTATTGCGACAAACCATTTTACTAGATCAAGACGTGACATTTTGGTATTGATGCCTAGTGCTACATTGACGTCGCGGTATACCATGATAATGTCTCGCTAAACCGAAATGGTGTTTAGCGCAACGTCGCGTTAAAATGTTTATAGTCTGTCGGTAGTTAGCGACCCATATTGTTTATGCGATTTGGCAACACTGTAATGGGGCGCAGACCACCGGTAGATGACGAAATTTTAACGCGACGTTGCGCTAAGCACCATGATGTCGCGGCAAACTACTGTAGATGACGAATTTTGTCGCGATAAGCTACGGTAG
>JANEYF010004112.1:0-46119 GCA_029963845.1 Rhamnusium bicolor
GTGGGATCCTCCTAGCAAGGTTGCGTTACATGCTAGTGGCGACCTTGGAGTATTGGTAAGTTGAATTTGTTCCTTTTCTTTATTCGAACCTACGCATATTTCTTATTTTTATTTTTGTCGAATTGACTGAGCTAGCTTTTTGGCAAACATTTTGTTACGCAAATTTCGCGCCCAAGCTGTCTCTCCTCTTTCATAACATTTATTTATTTATATATTTTTTATATTTTTTTTAACTCAGCGCGTAGCAGCATTACTACAGTAAGTGTACTTCCTCCTTCTCATATTGTAGTGTAGAATAAGTTCATGAGAAAAAAGTCTCTTTATAAACATCTTTCTTTGGATAGATTCAAAGTTATTTCCAAAGTACTTTGCATTTACTCCACTCATATATTTTAGTAACACAAATATCACCATTGGCCAACGGCGTTATGTTTCTAACTTCATTAAACATTGTGTAGAAGACGCAAAGGCCTAGGATGGCGTATAATGGCCGATCGTCGCCGACGATGATCTCTATGTCGATTTTTTTAACACATATCAAAGGAATCGTGGCACAGAGTGACCGACGCAGATGCACACAATGGCCGATCATTCTGCCCGGAGTTAAAAGTTGAAGCTCGTCGAGTGAACGTTGAGAATTGCTCGAACAACGGCCGACCATGGCGATGGCCGATGATGGAACCTCAGATAAGTAATATAAAGATAAGTAACACCCAGAAGAAATACACTGATTATTATGACCGATACATAAAAAACAATTATCATGTTTACATATGCCTCACGGCATTAACTCCGCAGGTGCCGAGAACTCGATGACATCTTGAGTTGATGGTCGAGGAGGACTATGTCAGGCTTGTTGGCTTCAATTAGCCTGAATGTCGGGAACGAGTCACCTTGAAGGGGGAGGAGAAACGGACCAAATATCGCGATCTCCAGTACGAGCTCCAAGAGCTTCCAGGCTAATCGGTCAAAATGGCCGTCCTAATAATTAGTGTACTCGGAGGGATAAAGCCTATGCTCTTCTCGAAACTGAAGATCATACCGGTATGTCAAAAATCAGCCGAGTGGTTGGCAGGCCAAATGCAGAAGGCGGTCATTCTGGGTTCTCTCCGTCTACTTAGCGCACACGATTCTGGTGTCTACAGTGACTAACCCTGCGGGACGTGGGGAGTGGCTGTAGTTTATGTCGGCACGACTCCCGTGAGGCGTCGGTGGTCACGGGAGGACTGTCCAGCATCGGATAATCCGGAAAAAAGCTAAATAATAATATAATAAAGTGGTGCAAAGGACCGGCAACCTCCACGCAGTGCACCCTGGACAGACAGAGACAAATTTGTCATATAGACTAAGGTATCTCTGTCTGACTAATGTCGGCCGTGGGGTATCACGGCTAACCAACCTGATACCGAAATTACTCTGGTTCCAACGACACGAAGAGGAAGGGCTCTCCACGGTAGACCCCAACAGGATGGGGGGTCAGAGACAGGTTGGAGGAGCCCCACCGGAAGGTCCCAATGATGACAACATACGCAATGCACATAGACGATTTAAGTGGACGAGGGAACTAGCAGGTCAGCAATGACTTGCTGAGCTGCTATAATAGCAGCGAACCTGAGCGCAGGGAATACATGGCGCAGTTACATGATTCCTGATGTATCATGCACCCAGAACACCGCGCCTTCTCTCAGCTGACGGCACCCCGTCAGCTGGAAGAAACGCCAACCGCAGTCCTACCGCGGCAATTCGCAGCTGATGGGGAACATCTTGTAGAGTTCACTAATGTAGACTTAAGGACGAGGGTTAGCCTTAACACCAGGTCTAACTTAAAGCCACAAGACCTGGCTAGAATGTACGAGGCCATCGATGAGAAACTGCAAGAAGATGCAGACATCTAGCATTTGCTGGGACGTGTACAACCCCCGAAGAAACTCGCCCCCGTGAGAGGTCAACCAATCACGGGGTCGAGAAAGCCAAGCGGCGTGTACAAAAATATAGGGCAGAAGGGCAGAAGCGTGTTGTCTAGTAAGTCGGCCAGACAACACGCTTCTCGAAGGTGGTGGAAAAATTTCCTTCCACTCACCGCCGTCTGGCGCAAGTTTTCAACCCATGATTGAACGAGGGGCACCAGATTCCAGACTGGTTCTTCGAGGGACGTACTGTGCTTTTTCCCAAGAAGGGGGATCTTACCGACCCGAAGAATTATGGGCCGATCACTTGCCTCAACTCCTGCTATATGATATTTACACGGATCTTGTATGCTAGCCTGCGGAGTTAATGCCTCACGGCATTAACTCCGCAGGTGCCGAGACTCGATGACATCTTGAGTTGATGGTCGAGGAGGACTATGTCAGGCTTGTTGGCTTCAATTAGCCTGAATGTCGGGAACGAGTAGTTTCCGTAAATCCGGCATTTCTCGTTCTCGAAAACGGACTCAATATCTCCGAGGACGTAAGGCCGCACTGGTATCTGGTCTACTCCGTACGAGTGCCTTAGATGGTAGTATAGCACTCGTAACGCCGCGTTATGTAGGTGGATGTAGGCCGAAATCACGTATACGAGGCACGCAGATAGTATGTGCATGAATCTAGCAGGTCCTGCGGTATACCAAGGTGTTAATTACACCATCTTGGCAGGCCATAATAAATCTCGGTCTCCGACGTAAGCCCGGTTAACTTTAGAAAAGCAAATGTCAGCCTGGTCGATAAACCCAGTGTTTCTATGTTATTATAGAAGACACGATGCTGGGGTTTATCAACGTGCTGCCGAAACAGATTTTCCTGTTAGGCTGCTCTAATTTGGGCTTTCAGGCGATTTGGTTGAAGTTTAGTGACTGACTTTACATCAGCACCTCGCCGGTCACCTCGCCTGATGTCGAATGGGAGACAGAGTTCATCTGCTCTCTATTTGCTGCCTTGTTCAATCCTGCTCCCACTCCTATAGATTCGTGATGTTTTACAAACCGCAAGAGGGAATCTGAGCTTCTGAGGATGTTACATGACACTTAGTACTACTCTGCCATGCGTACACTTCAGGCTCAAGAGTCCTTCCCCCCCCGTTGACGTGGAATTTACATACGAGGAACGAACGATCTATGCTGAATACTTCTGTGAATATTCATCATATTGCAGGTACCTCTGTCTAATTGGCACATGCCTCCGGTCGCTGAGTGGTCCACATTGATATCCGCCCGTTTGGCGGAGCCCAACACACAACGATAACAGTGAGATGCAGAAGAGGAGAGGACTTAGGGACTCACTCTGGAAAACTCCTCTCCTAAATGCCACCTGCTCTGTTGTAACCCGCTGTGCACTTAATGTTATGGTGAAGCGAGTCTTCCAGAGAGGCAGCAGCTGTCCTATGCATCTCACTAGTGGTGTTGGTACAGCAAGATATTCAAGCAAGTGCAACAATAGCTCGTGTGATGTTTTATCAAATGCCAAATGCCTTGCGGTAATCAATCCATGCCATCGATAGATTCCGCTTGTATTGCATAGAATTCTGTATAATACAGCGCCAGCGGTTTATCAGCAGGCTGTCCTTGCTACCTGCCATGCCCTTCTTGGCACCACGCTGTTCATATATCTGCTGGAGGACCGAATCAGCAGACCTCAGTGTCCTAGCATACAAGATCCGTGTAAATATCATGTAGCAGGAGTTGAGGCAAGTGATCGGCCCATAATTCTTCGGGTCGGAAAGATCCCCCTTCTTGGGAAAAAGCACAGTACGTCCCTCGAAGAACCAGTCTGGAATCTGGTGCCCCTCGTTCAATCATGGGTTGAAAACTTGCGCCAGACGGCGGTGAGTGGAAGGAAATTTCTTCCACCACCTTCGAGAAGCGTGTTGTCTGGCCGACTTACTAGATAACACGCTTCTGCCCTTCTGCCCTCTATTTTTAGTACACACCGCTTGGCTTTCTCGACCCCGTGATTGGTTGACCTCTCACGGGGGACGAGTTTCTTCGGGGGTTGTACACGTCCCAGCAAATGCTAGATGTCTGCATCTTCTTGCAGTTTCTCATCGATGGCCTCGTACATTCTAGCCAGGTCTTGTGGCTTTAAGTTAGACCTGGTGTTAAGGCTAACCCTCGTCCTTAAGTCTACATTAGTGAACTCTACAAGATGTTCCCCATCAGCTGCGAATTGCCGCGGTAGGACTGCGGTTGGCGTTTCTTCCAGCTGACGGGGTGCCGTCAGCTGAGAGAAGGCGCGGTGTTCTGGGTGCATGATACATCAGGAATCATGTAACTGCGCCATGTATTCCCTGCGCTCAGGTTCGCTGCTATTATAGCAGCTCAGCAAGTCATTGCTGACCTGCTAGTTCCCTCGTCCACTTAAATCGTCCATGTGCATTGCGTATGTTGTCATCATTGGGACCTTCCGGTGGGGCTCCTCCAACCTGTCTCTGACCCCCATCCTGTTGGGGTCTACCGTGGAGAGCCCTTCCTCTTCGTGTCGTTGGAACCAGAGTAATTTCGGTATCAGGTTGGTTAGCCGTGATACCCCACGGCCGACATTAGTCAGACAGAGATACCTTAGTCTATATGACAAATTTGTCTCTGTCTGTCCAGGGTGCACTGCGTGGAGGTTGCCGGTCCTTTGCACCACTTTATTATATTATTATTTTCCTTTTTTCCGGATTATCCGATGCTGGACAGTCCTCCCGTGACCACCGACGCCTCACGGGAGTCGTGCCGACATAAACTACAACCACTCCCCACGTCCCGCAGGGTTAGTCACTGTAGACACCAGAATCGTGTGCGCTAAGTAGACGGAGAGAACCCAGAATGACCGCCTTCTGCATTTGGCCTGCCAACCACTCGGCTGATTTTTGACATGCCGGTATGATCTTCAGTTCCGAGAAGAGCGTAGGCTTTATCCCTCCGAGTACACTAATTATTAGGACGGCCATTTTGACCGATTAGCCTGGAAGCTCTTGGAGCTCGTACCGGAGATCGCGATATTTGGTCCGTTTCTCCTCCCCATTCAAGGTGATGTTTTTCATCGCAGGTGCCGAGAACTCGATGACATACATCACCTTGAGTTTATGAGCGAGGAGGACTATGTCGGCATTTCTTGTTCTCGACAACGGACTCAATATCTTCGGGAACGTAAGGCAACACTAGTGTCAGGTCTACCTCATACGAGTGCCTTAGATACAGGGCATACAGAGAGTAAGTACATGAGCGATTCCGGCCCCTGAGGGCAAGTCCTGCAGTTGATGTCAGGAACCTCTACACGCCACACGCGGCTACGGTAGAACAAGGTGTTGATAACACCATCTTGGCAGATCAAAATGAATCCCTCGGTCTCCGACTAAAGCCCGGCTGACCTTAGAAATGCGAATGTCAGTCTGGTCGATAAACCCAGTGTTTCTATGTTATTATAGAAGACACCATGCTGGGATTTATCACTGAAACAGATTTTCCTATTCAGCAGCTCTAATTCGGGCTCTCAGGCGATTTTGCTGAAGTTCTTCAGTGACTGACTTTACATCAGGACCTTACCGGCCATCTTGCCTGATGTCGAATGCGAGACCGAGTTCATCTGCTACTCTTTTTGCTGCCTTGAACAATCCTGCTCCTACTCCTACACTTTCGTGATATTTTACAAACCGCAAGAGGGGATCTGAGCTTCTGAGGATGTTACATAACATACTCAATACTACTCTGCCATGCCATGCCATTATTATTATTATTGTTGTTATTATTAGATTAAAGATCATTAGAATCTCAATATATAATTTTTATATTTTTACGTAATTATAAACTGCATTGTGCGGTGTACTAGTTCAATGTGTATTTTATGAAAGTAAGGCCCGGTATATTCACCTTCTGGTAAAGTGGCTGTTAGTTACCAAACAGATGTATATTAATTATTACGTCTCTACTTTTACAAAAAAACTGATCACAGCGAAGTATATTTTCATATGGAATAACTGTTCTGCAAAAAATAGATAAATGGTAACTATTATTCTATTGGTTTAACAATTTTATTCTTTTTATCTGTTCGGTGATTTTACCAGGGAGTGGATATACGGCCCTAAATGATATTTTTCAGCGCTACCTTTGAGAGAGAAATACAAATTACTCAAGCAAGTTGTATTAAGTTGTTCTCCATCCCATTTCCATTGTAAATCAATCCACAACGATCAAAGTAGAGTAAGGGTAAGGCCTACGAAACCTGCTATATATACGTATTAGTCTCAGTCGTAATTCAATTCCGATCCGTATAATATTAGATGAAGTGCTAGAGGATCACAGATCACTGTAGGATTAGTGGGTACATAGTTTATCTGAGACCGCAACAGGCAAGCGCTTTCCAATTAGGTTTTACACATCGCATACCTTCGAATTGATGAGAAGCGAACGGAATGTTTCATTTGGAATCATGCGGTTATACTCGATCACTTTGTTCCTATTCGGTTTATTGAAATAGTTTGTTTGAGGTTCCAGCAATAATGACTATGAACCACTCTAGCTTTTTGTAAACGTTGGAAAACTTTCAAAAGTCCAAGCTATTCATGAAAACAGGTGCATGCCACAATGCACATTGAAAACAATTTAATATTCAATAACGCCACCGATAATAAAAGTGGAGATTCGGTTTCCTATACATATACCCTCACTATATTAACATTGAAACTGAATTGTATTAAAAATGTAATGCAGCAAGCGTTGGTTTTTGCATTAATTCTGTTAGAATGGACTTAAAGAGTTAATTTTATTTTGAGAATCTTCTAAAATAAATCCTTAAAACAATTTTAAATTGTTTGCTATCAAATGGTCCGCTATCGTGGCAGTGCACCGTGGTCGGAAAATTCGATTAAATGGCCAAAGATTTAAATTTGATCAACAGCTTTAAAATCATTTAGAAAGTGTAGGAATAATAGAAATAATTTCGACATATGTGGGTGGCTTTTGGAGGTATTTTGACCAGAGCTAGTTAACTTTAATTTCATCTTTTTTGAAATATTATGTCATTCCAAAAAATTAGTTTTAATTTTAATTTGACCTATAACAAGAAATAAATTGGAAGTTTGTAACTTTAAAATTATGTAGAGGATGATAATTTTAAGTGCCTCACTCGATCTCAGTGCTTCATTTGGCATATAGGAAGAAAATTCAAAAATGCGTTTATGTATATTTTTCTTAGGAAATCGAATTCGAAAGAAGAAAAAACAATTAAATGTCAAATAAAGAAGTTATGGCTGAAAAACAAAAAAATAATTAAATTTAACCGGAAGTTACGTTTTTACTTTCTTATACCTAATATAAGGAAGTATAGTAATCGTGATTTTTTTCGACCTCGAGATTTTGATTGATATATACGTTTTGAACCCTCCTGAATCCATTCTGACTATTTTCCGAATAATGACTGTCGGTGCGTATGTGTGTTGTGTGTTGTATCCGCGATAACTCAAAAAATACTCATTGGAGACTTCCCAAATTTGGCAGTTAAGACTGTCAACAACATTTTAGGTGACACATTAAATTTGATGTATGTGGTACCACCAGAAGAGACATAATGAATGAAAGAAGAAAAAAGGTACAATTTCGGGTAAAAATTTAAAAATTTTTTATTGCATTTCTGGACAAATCCCGACGAATTATACTGAAAAAACATAACTTTGTGAAAAAAACATCTGTCCGCATGTCTGTAGTATCCTGATAGCATCCACAGTTTTTGAGATAAAGCTTTCAAAGTTGATACACTTGTTCTAAAAGCCAAAGACAATGAAAAATTAAGTGATGAGCAAAATTGGCCAGCTGAACGGGAGCCATAGGTCCCAAACTTTTTTGTACTTGACTTTACAAAAAAACATATTCTTAATGAAAGATTATAAATCATGTCTACTATATCAAGCGAATAAAATATATTATCCATGTACTTAAATAAAGCTGATGTAAACTGAAATATTTTACACATTTGGCGTCATCAAATGGGGTTAGGATAAATTTAACAGTTTGACATTTGAAAGGTCTAATTTAGTTACAAAAATGTCAATGTCAATAACAAAAAATTGTTAAAATGTGACTTGAATTATTATTGACTGTATCGAATGATACTAATGCTAATTAATTATTTAAAAATTTTAATGAAACTCAAGATACGCTATTAAAATTTAATTGATGTAAGCGAAGAATTAAACAGAGTATTTATTAGATCAGGTGATATATATAGATATATATATATATATATATATATATATATATATATATATATATATATATATATATATATATATATATATATATACTGGTGTAAAAAATTAGGATGGCAAAAAATTTAATTTAATTGCATATTAAGCTTATTTTAAAGAAAAAATCTTTCTAAATTCATAATTATTATAATATATCATTATTTCTCATATTTATTAATAGGACATCGCTGTTAAAATTTAAAACAACACAAGTATATCTTTTAAAACATGATTATCTATGAAAACAAATATAGATATGGGGGTTGCCTAATTTATATGGTTTGTCTTATGTTTTTAAATGGTCCAATAGGGAGAAGTGTAAAACAACACATCTGATGGATTAATCGATAACTTATACTGACCTCAAGGTATTATTGAAATGATGTCAATACCAAAACATTTTTTTAGGACTTTAACAAAAATAATAGTTAATAATAATAATAATAATAATAATAATAATAATAGTTGCAATAATACCGATTTGCCTTTCACGATAGAATAATAAATTTTACAGCAGGAGGACATTGAGTTTATTATATTAAAAGAAAAGTTTAGTGTATGCAAAATAGTTTTAAAATCGCTGCAGGAATAACTGAAAATAGGAAAACTTGTTAATTATAGTGAGAACTGAAACATGTATATTATGTATGTATATCCTCTTTCGGCTACCGCAGTGTATTTGTACCCATTACAGAAAATATTTGTGACCACACATATGAACTCACGTTCAAAGGATTTTTAGTAGAGAAACTTTATTTATTTTTGTTGTTTACATTTTGTACAAAGGTTTTTGGTATATGTATAGTTATAATAATATTTTAAGAAACATACATCATGCATTTGACTTTTAAATTAATGCAAATGTTAGAAATGCATATCTGCAGTTAACATAATTTTTTTACCTGTAGATAAGTTGCACTTACCTACATATCCAATAAAAGACTAATTGGAAAACAATGATCAATAACACAATTAATGTAGATAAATCAACAGTTACGAAAATGATTTCTCCACTCATCAAAATGTAAGTTTTTCAACTGATTAGTAAAGAAAGTAAGAAGTAGTGTAGTAGAATAACTTTTAAATGCCTAACCATAATCCTATTAGCTGGTTAACTGGATTTAGCTGAGTAGGGAATAACTGAAGATTTAATAGCTTTTATCATGTGAACTTGCTTTACTACCAATTTGACCTTTTAACATTTAGACTGTTTCTTATTCTGTCATCGTCTCGGTGTAGTAGTTGGATAGAGCGCGCGATGGCAACTGTGACTAGATAATCTCTCTGTCATAGCTGTGAGTTTGATTCCCGCCACCGCCACTGGCAATGTCGGTGTGAATGGTTTCATTTTTTCATCAATGTAAGACTTGCCCATATAGCCTCGACTCTGGATTCAGGGGTTGCCTAATTTCTGTGGTGTTATTTGCCATTTATTTATTTAACTATTTACTTCAAATTTATTTTCAACATAAAAACGTCGACACCTTCGACGGTGCTACAGGGATCAAAGTCGCCGAAGTTTTTTATGTTGCAAATAAGTTTGAACTGAACTTTACTACCATAATATAGAAAAATTTAAGAAAAAGTAGGTTTCCAAATTAATCTCATTTTGGAATTTTCTGCATCAATTTATCCCACACATTTTCTTTCCATCCTTGTTTGGAAAGTGGTTCTATAATATTTTACATCTCAGTTTTTAGTAAATCGGCTAAAAATAATTTTAATAAGGTAAAACATAGTATTTCGAAAAACTATTCAAGGAACAAGCAAAAAGTTAAGTTATAACTTTGTCCATAAAAAGTAAATTCATCATTCATCAAGGTATATACTGCTGGCTACCAAACAAGTCTTGCAGGTTTAATTCAACGCAAGTCGGGGCTTTTATCCACTGAGTAATTGTTTCCTGTAAATCTTATTCAATATATAGATTATCCCACCAGGATTAGAGGTCGCAACTCTTGGTACCTGCATTGCAGATTGCTATCAGTGACTAAGACATCAGTGATGTCTGACAGGTAGTAGCACTGACCACCAGACGGATACACTTATCACTCACTATGTCTGTCCAGCTTAGTCTGCTCTAGGCTAGCTTGGTTTGCTATTATTATTTGTCTTTTCCATTACTTATGGCATACTGACGAGAACA
Source organism: Rhamnusium bicolor (assembly GCA_029963845.1). Taxonomy (NCBI): domain Eukaryota; kingdom Metazoa; phylum Arthropoda; class Insecta; order Coleoptera; family Cerambycidae; genus Rhamnusium; species Rhamnusium bicolor. The sequence goes on from JANEYF010004112.1 coordinate 10,346, forward strand.
TAACAAGTTCGAAACCGGTCTACGTCTAGTGTGGAATTGACAAATGATCTTAGCTACCAAACAAGACTTGCCAGTTGAATTCAACGCAGGTCGGAGCTATTATCCGCTGAGTAGTGGTTTCCTGTAAATCTTATTCAATATACTACCCTTATCAGGAAAAAAGCAGTATCTACAAAAATAGGTGTTTTGCATTGTGTGTGCATATATCTGGTATTTTACATCATATTTTTCGTTAAAACGCAATGTGTACTATTGCGAAAGGAAAATTTTGCTTGATCTTTGGTCGGGTTTTTTTCTAAATTTGTCTTGTGCATATACGACTTCTTGTCTTTTTTGATATTTCCAAAGCCACTGTCGTATCACTTGTTTACAAATAACCGTAATGTATGATGTAAGTGTTTAAAAATATGATATAAAGAAAATATAATATACAATACGATTTATAAATAGACGCATACAGGGCATTGTTATCATAATACTGAGAAAAAGAGCTGGTAGTCTCTACAAATAGTAAAAAATTTATTTTCAAGGGAAAAATAATTTCGGCAAAAAAATCATTACAGTCAAAAGTCAACTCAAGAAAATGTATAAACCTAAAAATGTAATAAATAACCCAAAATTAACTGAATATTTTCTTGAATCCCCGCTGTAATCCAAAAGCTTTACAATATTCTGGGCACAAAGATTGGATTGCATTTACAAACTGTTCTCTATATTACGATGAATGAAGCACACAATTTTTTTTGGGCTGTGTGAATAGATGAATTATCCTGAAAGTAAACATGATTGTGTATCGATAGCGTAATAAAATGAGATTGGATATTCTTACACTATTTTACAAAAACATTTTGAAAACGATTATGCACAGATCGGAGCATTACATCATTTAGTAGATGCACTACCCCTGGCTAGTTAAGCTACCATCGACAGCAGAGGTCCATGTCCTTCAGCGTGAACTGGCAATCTTCCACTCTTGTCCATTTTGCGCAAATAAGGTTCCTTGAATTTGTACTTGTGGGCGGTAAACTCTAAGTTGACCGTTGTATTAGGATTGGATGATCTTTTAATCCGAGAACACCACAGTCAAAAATTTACTGGATTAAAATTTTCATTTGCAAATTTCACTCTTCTCCTTTTGTTGACGTCACTCAATCTAGGCCTCTTGGCTGTTGAAGAAGCCTTCCTCCTTTATTCTTTATCTTACCGTCTCACCTACGCAACGCAAGGATTAAGGTTTTATATGTGGCTTTTTTGCAGTGGCAAAAGGATGTGCCACTATATATTGCACCAATTCATCGTCGTTCACTTGGGTTGATTATTTTGATGAATTGGAACCTAATGCCCTGCATAAATTATGCGTTTCGACCACCCTCTTTTCTAGCTTTGCGATGGCAAAGTCTTTTTTCTCTCTCTCTGGTTAGTATATGACTCATCTTTGTGAGAATTTTGTGGAAAATTTGTAAACATAATGTTTGTAATGACAACAGTGACAAATTATAAATAGTCAGTAATCACTAAGAAAATGTTGAAAAACTTGTCTTAATGTAACAAAATGTCAATTTACAATGAACGAACCATTTTTTAGATACTGTTTTCTGTTTATGAGGATACTGAGGGCAGTATACATATTTCAAGAAAGTACGATTTATTAGGCAACTGTCACATATGTTAAAATTTATTTATTTGAAAAACGAATAATTTTTTGTCATTTTTTACCAACTTATATAATTATTGAAAGTCTTGTTTTTTTATTAAAATAGCTGTGCATTTTAGACTAAATGAAATCCATATGACACATTTTAAATTATTTTAATAATTGTATTTGTTTTATTGCACCTCAAAACCACCAACAAAAATGAACGCCAACCCTCGATAACGGTAGTGCTCTACCCTATAAGGTTCCAAAGCACGCATCGTCTTCATTACAAGTCCCTTTATTTGCTGCCCCTTGTCATTGTATTAATTGCTCCCCAACTATCTCACACGATACTTAAATGCCAGACTGATGAAATGTGGTCGGCTTACTTCGGCACTTTAAATTATAATATAAGGTTGTAACAAAAAAAAAATATTTTCAAAAATTAATCAAGGTCATTTGGCACATAGTGAATTAAAGTTTTATTCTTTTATTTATGAAGTAATATAATAGTTATTGGAAAAAGAGTGATAGGATTATTGAAAATTATTGATATATATAACAAGCATGGAATAAATTTATTTTCTTTGTTGATCAAAAGTGATAAAAAAAAATCGGGTACATCGACTTTTAAATCCATATTTTGGTATACAAAATTTAAAATGTTAATGTCGTCATAGCTGGGGCGTGATATCGTCACCGAGATTTCTATAAATGGAATGGACCGAGTATATTGTACTCTCATTTCAAAACGCTACAGAGGGAAGTGTTCGGTCAACTCGCACAATTCCCTAGTTACAAAATATACAGGGTGTCTCATAATTAAGTACCTTCCTTCAAGGGGAAGAAGAAACAAGAAAATAAATTGAATTTTGTATGTAAATATTTGCCTTAAATCAGTTCATAAGGGTACCTCCCTTATGAACCTCTTAGAGGGGATAAGTACATCGTAGTTATTTGCCCATAAATTCGAAACGTCTTAAGTTGCAAACATTAAATTTGAACCATTTATTAACTTCATAATGTTACATATTTTGTCAAATATTTATCTAAATATCATGATTTGTATTCATGTAATTTGAGGACAAAAAAAATTTTATTTACAATAATTTTCTAATTAATAATTATTATAAAATTGTGTATTAAGTTCAGAAGATGATCAAGAATAAAAAAATAAATTGGTTATTTATAAATATTTGTTAATTTACATGCCTTATTGCGGAAAGCGAAATTTTAAATTGCTCTACAAAATAAATAGTTGAAAATATTGTGGAACTATTTTTGTTGAGGTATGTAGTTACCTTACATTATTGCATACCTAAACTGCATTGCAATATTAATATACAAATAACTCCAAAACGATGGCTCCAATCGAAAATTAGTAAGAGTACCTTTTTTATGTAGTTTTTAACACTGGTGCCTTTTCCGTTTTAAATGATTATATAAACTAAAACAAAAAAATATGGCGAAAATTCACCCTCACCTCCATTTAACTACCCCAAAAAATCATGTTATTTAGATAAAAATTTGACAAAATATGTACTTAACATTATGAATTTAAAAAATGGTCGAAATTTAATTTTTGTAATTCAATACATTTCGAATTTATCGGCAAATAATTATGTTGCACATACCCCATTTAAGGGGGTTATAACACCCTTATCTGATTTAAGGCAAATGTTTATATACAAAATTCAACTTATTTTATTTTTAGTTCTATCACCCCCTTGAAGGAAAGTACTTAATTATGGGACACCCTCTATAATGTACAAATACGAAAACACAGTTTTAGTATACCATGTTGTCATATTTACGCACTATATACCTACCATTATAGATACAACACAAATATATGATAATATATAAATTTGTGAAATAAGAATATCGTTTTATTTATTTCGTAGGTACGCTGCTTTTAAATATCTTTTTCAGTCGTTAATATCCATTGCATACCAGGCGCTGGACCAATGCGATGTACCGTCACATTTTAAGTCGCAAAATTTGTCAATATGCTACAAATATAAGTTGCAAAGTGTAAAGGTCTTCATGAAATTGACATCTTCATATTCAATACTAGCCTCCGACTTCGTCCGCGTCGAATTCAGGACAGTATATTAAAAGTTTTGTCAGCAAGTACACCACTGGCGAACTGACAGCATTGGCCTGCAGGTCCGCTTTGTAGACCACATTGGTGGTTCTTTTCACCAACCTGCTGGTTGAGCTCACTCTGGTGCAGGCCGCGTAAAATTGACCATGCGAGAAGCAGTCCTGCCTCAGGTCAATCCGTGCCATATTCAATGCCTGTTAATAGTCATAATAAAGCAGCCTTGCGGGGGAACTGCAGCTTCTTTGTCTCGAAGAGGTACTCTGATAGTATAAGCGGTATACGTGGTATGAACACCGATTTCCCTGGAGCACAGCTGGTGACCACTGTGGCCTCGATAACATTTCTGTGGAGAACTTTTACACGCAGCGTGGTGCCAGTGCAGAGTTTGGGGGGTTGAGGTTCCTTAGCAATATCACTGGATCACACTCTATGAGAAGAAACTGGTAGGCCAGGAGGGTTGAGGGTGTTGAGGAGTCCATGACTTGTACTCCATCTCTGTCCCTTCAAACTCTTTGGGGTCAGAATCACATGCTTGCATAGTCACTCCGTGAACTTGCTTTGGTTATCGATGATATCAGGGCTATAATGTGTTCAAAAATCGCCACGAAGGGGTTCAGATCTGCAAGGATGATCACCTTTCTTTCGGATTCGGAATACTCTCCATTTCCTATTTCGAGAAGAGTGGGAGGTTGGAGAATTGCCCACTGGAGACGCACAGTTTTTAAAAAGAAAATGAAAAAATTAGTTGTAAAAAGTACAAAGTATTGCGCTGATAATCACAGTTAACAATGTAAGTGTTTACAACAATAATTAAATTGACCTGTAAATGCACGCAATATCGAACTATAGCAAAATTTATAATGAGTCGAGGCCGCGCAACACCGCTACTTACCTATATATTCTCTCGCTGTATAGGCAACGCGCACCTTCTATTTACCGTAGCAGTTGAGACATTTAGCATTTTGTATTGAAAATAAGTGATGATATTACAAAACAAATCAATATTTCAACCCCTATTGCAGATAAGGAGTTGGAACTTATTTAATTTGATTTGCCAGGAAAAATTCTACGGGGCATTGGAGTCTAGAGGAAAAATCAGCCTTCTATCTCCAATACTAACCGAGATATTTAGCATTTTATGTTGAAAATTATGGTTGACACAATGTGACGTAGCTGATAAACAAAATGTCGTATTTTGTTTTTAACGTGTTGTCATTTTGGCACCCTTCAGTACAACTGTGGTACTTTGAACTTTTTATTTCGGTACGACTTCGAGCGGCAGGTCCTATTTTAAAGTGTAGGAACACCACTTTAATCCATCAGCGGTATGATAGAAGCTAGGATAACTCAGTGAAGAAACAGAATGTCCAGGGGTCGATGTGTATGGTTGTCGGTTTCGTAGAAATAGACTACTTCACTTTTACTACTACCTGGTTACGACAGACACTGGTGCTGCTTACTAGTAGAACTGCACACTGTGAACTCTCACTTGAGAAATGATTCTTTGAAGCTCTGTTAGCAATTTTGTTTCCACGGATGACGCGAGGTGTCACGTGACCCTTTGTGCAAGTGGAGGGGAAAAATTCTCTAAACAGGTTTAGCGAAATACGGTTAAACAAATTACCTGCGTTATCTAATATAAACAAATGTTTATAAAATATTCTGAGGCTGGGAATCGCTTTCTCATAATTTTAAGCTGTTTCCAAAAAGAGAATAATCAATATTATAATAATAGGTATAATAATATTTATTAAACCTATCTGATTTAATGAATTAGGTATATTATGACTGGACAAAAATTTGTAGTTATCATCTTAGAAAAAAAATTTTGTACAGAAACATCATCTTACAGTTTGAACTCAAATATCGAACAGAAACTTAATTGATTAAATAATATATCAATTTTACCTTAAGATATTTTTGATAATCGAATGAAAGTTGCAGTCGAGCGTTGCCGATTGCGAATACTTATTAAAGACGATAACTTCTGTAGGTCTTAACATTTTTATTTCAAATTTGAAACGTAAATAAAATATCATGGTACAATACGCTCTTTTAAAATTGCACCATATCCGTTATACAGGGTTATCGTCAGAGACGTACAAACTATGTTATATGTACAATGTTTTATTACAAATTTACAGCATTAATGGCTTTTTATAAGGCATATAAAAATATGAACATGTACAAAGTATCAAAATTGTAATAATCAAAATCATTCTTGAAGTGTTGTATTTGAAAAAACTACACATAGATCAGGTGATACCTCAATTTTACTTTAAATATTTATGTTCAATGAGAATATTACGAACGAATGAAAGTGGCAGTAGAGATTGCCGACTGCAAATGCCTATTTGAACAATAAAAGATATGGACTGTGTACTTAATCTCTGTCGCACCACATTCACATGAATTGTGATATGTTTGTGCAAAATGTTAATAAAACAATTATTCGTGGTCGTCAACGCCCGTCTGCAACTTCCACTCGTTATTATTTGATATATTGATTATGGATATTAATTCATATTTCATAAAATAAATATAATTTAATCCATGTTTTTCATCTCAGCTCTTTAAAGAAAACTTTTAATGACGTACACAATTTTTTTTAACAGTGGAATACAAAATCTGATATACGGAGAATATGGACAAGTAAGAGATTTATCGGTATTAGATCGTTAAAACCCATAGGGTTGTTTAATAAATATAACATATTAATAAATAAATAACACCTTAACCGAATTATGGAATTTGAAACGCCGCGCCACTGGGTCTACTGTCTACTCTTTTTAGACAGACTATAGTCGAAGTTCCGGCCACTACTGCGGTCGTAGGTGGATATCTTTAAAAATGTTTCTCTTATATTAAGGATCCATTTCAATGATTCTGAATTTGTTATATTATAGTATTATTTGAAGATTCTTAGGAATTTATTTTTTGCATTGTACTACAAGAGTAAGAATCATCAAAATTAAATTATCAATTTTGTTATACTTTTAACCATATTAATCAATTCATGGAAATTTTTCTAAATAATCTTTAAAATAGTGGTTAATTTACTACAAATTTCTTTACGTAACTGAAATATATAAATACCATCCAATAAAAATTTAACTAGCTTTTCTCGTATTTCAGAAATGGTTGTCTAACAATAATTACTAATTTAATATAATTCGTGCAGAAGATATTGAACCTCTAATAAAATTTAAATTAAAAAGTCGGATAAATACGTTTTAATGTATTAATATGCTCACAGTTATTACGAGAAAATACTGGTTTGGGAGGAAAATTAATAAATGATTGCTTTTGCAATCTCTACTTTTACTGAGAGTATTAAACGTTTTAGTTGAAATAGAATTTGCATAAAATTAGAATAGCTTTTAAAATAAAATTTCCTCTATTTCGTCTCTAAAGTATTTCAATTGTCAATTTAGATTATGCTTTCAATCATCGTTCTCACTAATTATATTTGCCAATGCAAAACTTCCTCCAATCAGAGGAACAAAGATTTAAGGGAAGAATATTTTATTTGCGAATGTTAATTTTTCAGTTTTATTTATACACGAATTTTTGCCAAGGACTTTTCATAATTAGGAGACTGCTAAGTTACGGTTATGAATAAAGGTAAAAAGAGAGAAAGAAGCAGTAAAAACATTTGCAAAAGTAACCAGCTATGAATTTGAATAGATATTTTACTAAATTATGCTTCATTTTAAACGAGGCAGTCAGTTGCAGAGAAATATGGCAAAAAATGGAGATTTAAAATCAGATAAAAGTTAAAATGACTTATTGTACTTGATTATATTATCAGTTTGATTTTCTAATATATTTGCTTGTTTATTGTTGTCTAATTTATGTGACGTGTTTAATGCTTATGTTTATTTATTTTTTAAACTTTGAAATATACACAGAATTTACCATTCCACAACATTATCCACCAAGTTAATATCGTTTTTTAGTGGGATAGTAATAAATAAAAATATGAACATAAAACAATATCCCGATTGTAGGTTGACAAAAAAAGATCATAAAACGCTAAAGAAAATAAGATATACAGCACACACGTACTAGATGATTCCCCTGTAGCACCCCAGAAAATAAATTAAATGAAAATTAAATGTTCCAGAACTGCTACTATTGGGGATCTATTGGAAATATAGGATTACCTATACCCAATGTCGGATATCGCCTCATATACCTAGTTTAACCAATGATAGCAATAGTTTATACAGTAATTAATTATATCAAATGCATTGCTAAAGTCGGCATAAATGGCGTCAACCTGTACTTGATTATACATAGCTTTACCAACGTATTCAGAATGATAAATTAAATTACTCTTAACAGAACGCTTGAGAAAAATCCGTTTTGTCTTATAATTAAACCATTAACCTCATTTAGAAGTATGTTCTGTACAAATAATTCTAACATTTTGGCAAAAACATTCAACTTGCGGATTGGGCGATAATTTGTTAGATGACTATTTTGTGTCACCTTTGAAAATTGGTACAACGAAGACAATTTATCAGGAAAATTGCCCATTTTTTAGGGCATTAAAAATTAATTTTAAAGGATGGCATAAACTTTCTTTGTAATTATTAATAAAATAAATCATTAACCCATCCAGACCTGCTCCTTTTTGTGTGTCGAGTGCGTCAATAGAATTCATTATTTCATATTCGCAAATTAGCCACCGCATTACTAAACAAATTTACAGGCAAAAGAAAATTTTGATTATCATTATCGTATACACTATTAAAATAATCAGCAAATAGAGCACAAACTTTAGTTTCATCATTACCAGCCATATAAGTTTAATTTAGGTTAATATAATGTGGTAAAGATCGCCGAAATTTAAAAAATGTTTGCTTTAAACTTAACACAGTAACCCTACACATATCACTCAAGCATTGTAACAACTTTCTCGGGTTTAACATGCCGGCTTCCTGGATTTTAAGATCCTTAAATGCCAAGATGTACCCTGAATGGCGTTAACACGAGTTTCGGTATAATCGTCAACTTGATTTAGCTCAAATGAAAGAAATGATATCAACGAATAGATTTATACGTATTAGCTATAAAGCCTATATTTTTGATTTATCAAAAAAAGAATTATTTATACAGTAAAGATATTAAATATGATTTGAACGAAACAACTACTTAGCGGGCAAATACCCCAACCTGCATTGGATTATACCTTCAAATCATGATAGATCGGTAGCCAATATCATTTGTCAATTCCTAACCAGACATAGACCGGTTTCGAACTTATTGGTTCTCCTCAGTATGCCATAGGTTATAGAACAGACAAATGATAGTGGCCAACCTGCTAGTCATATACTGACTAAGGTAAATTGAGTAGTGGTGAGAGTTATGTGAAATTTCTCATGTGGTCCAAATGCTACTATCCGACCGACATCGTAGATGTCTCTGAGGCGGATAGCGACTTGCGAAGCAAGTACCGAGAGCGGCAACCTCTAGCCATAACCTATGGCATACTGAGGAGAACTAATAAGTTCGAAACCAGTCTATGTCTGGTTAGGAATTGACAAATGATATTGGCTACCGATCTATCATGATTTTAAGGTATGATCCAATGCAGGTCGGGGTATTTGCCCGCTGTGTAGTTGTTTCGTTCAAATCGTATTTAATAACAGTAGTTTAGTCCACCTGGGCTAGAGGTCGTCGCTCTCGGTACTTGCTTCGCAAGTCGCTATCCGCCACAGAGACATCTATGATGTCGGTCGGACAGTAGCATTTGGACCATATGAGAAGTTTCACATACCTCGCACCACTACACAGTAAAGATAGGTAGATGAATTTTCGTTAATGCAAGTACTTATCATAGGTGTCACCGAAGGTTTAGCCTGTTCCATTTCAAAAATTTTTAATGTTGATTCGAGGTATTTCTTTTGACTGAGAGCAATAAAATCAGGTTTTCTATTTATTTCAATGCCTAAAAATGAAGTAGGCTTCTCATACGCTACCACTTCAAATCTTTCTCTTAAATTTTTAAGTAGACTATTTATTTCTTGGTCACTATTTCTTATGAGCAGTCCATCGTCTACATAAATGGTTAGAAACAGATTACTTTCATTTCTAAAAATGCAACGTTCAGCTTTCAAGACACTTAGTCCTTTAGTTTTTAAAAAACTTGTAAAACAATCATTCCATATCAGGGACGCGTGTTTTAAACCATATAACGATTTCTGTAATAAACAAACTTTATTTGTGTCTTCGTAACCTTCTGGTGGTGCCATATAAATTGTATCTTTTAATTTTGCATATAAGAAAGCAGTTTTTATGTCAAACTTTTTGTTTGTTAAGTTGTCTTTGGCAGCTAAAGCAAACATAATTCTTAGAGTATTACTATTTACCACGGGGCTAAATGTTTCTTGATAATTAATACCATATTCTTATTCGAAACCTCTATTTACTAATCTGGCTTTATACCTTCTGTCATCTTTAATTTTAAACACCCATCTGTTTGTCATAATTTTTTTATGTCTTGCTTTTGCTTTGTCAACATACGTCAATGTATTATTTTTGCTTAATGACTCTTTCTCTTCTTCTGTTGCAATTCTCCAGTTTTCTTTGTCGAATCCATTTACACCTTCTTGATAGGTTAACATGACATAATCATCGAGTTTCTTTGGTCTCGTACTTGTTCTTCGTCTGCCTTCTCCAAAATATTCGTTTACTTGTACTTCTACATTTTCTTGTAGTTCTTTTTCTTGTACTTCTAAATTTTCCTATAATTCCATATTCTCGTCATCATTTAGATTTACTTCATCTTCATTAGTTTTTAAATTCACATAAACATCATTTGCTTTATTTTTATTTCTTACGATATTTTCTTTATTTTCATTTCTTTTTCTCTCTTCAAAAATAACGTCTCTCTAGATAACAATTTTACGATGTTCGAAATCCCATAATCGGTATACATTTAATGCATACCCAACAAACATATATTTCTTACTACGTGCATCTAATTTTTTAACATAACCTAAAATTGTTGCGTAAGCGTTACTACCAAAACTTGTAAACGTGAAAAATCAGGTCTTCTTTTTGTCCATTTTTCAGTAGGCGTTAAGTCAACGGTGTCTGATGGACTTCTGTTTAGAAGACATGCCGCAACACGTACTGCTTCTCCCCAAAATTTTTTGTCTATTTCGGAATCAAAAAATAATGCTCCTGCTTTTTCCATTAACGTTCGATTTAGTCATTCTGCTTTCTCGTTCAGTAGGGGTGTATGGGGCACCGTATAGTCTAAAACAATACCTTTTCTTTTACACCATGTCTTAACTTCTTTCTTAATATATTCGACTCAATTGTCACAACTTATTTTTGAACTTCTAAGATTCGTGTACGCTTCCAGCTCTTCAACACATTCTTTTAAATATTTTTCTATTTCGGTATTACTTTCTAGTAAATAGACCATGTAATAGTTAGTGAAATCATCTAAAATTGTCAAAATATATTTTTTGTTGTCCCATGTCTTCGAATCAAAAGTCCCACATACGTCAGTGTGTATTATTTAAATTAATCTTGTTGCTCAATATCTAACACTTTTAAAGGGAAATCTTGTTTGCATTGCTTGCAAACAAACTTTACATACTGAATCCGATTTTTCACAATCTATTTTATTTAAATTTATTCCTGTCGTTATATCAAGTAATTTTTTTAATATTTGGGATAATCAGATGTCCTAATTTTCTGTGCCAGTTGATTAGTTCATTTTTGCTTTCTGTTATTAGACTTTTTTTCAGGTTTTTTTCATCATTTTCTTATTTTTCTGCTTCTAATACTTTCTTATTTTCTTTTGTTACTATAACCTTATGTTTCGTGAAGGTTACTTCTCCATTCTATTATGTAATTACATTTACTGATAACAAGTTTTTACATAAATCTGGTACATACAATACTTTTTTAAGAATACAAGTACTACAATCAATGATTCCTATTCCAACAGCTTCCATTGATTCATTTTTCTTAGCTACTTTAATATTTGATTTAACTTCATTTATGTATTTAAACAGGTCTTTATTATTTGTCATATGTGATGAAGAACCTAAATCGACAATAAACCCCTTATCCTCTTTTGTATCTTTATTTGTAAGAAATGCAACTCTACTTTCTTCTTGTTTAAAATTTGTTTTCTTACGAAAATATCTGATGTGGCCAGCACATATCTATCTTATACCAGTATATATCATCCTGATCTAAAAAAAATCATTCTGTTTACTTCTTCACTTACTTCAATTCAATTTTAAAAACGTACTTTGAAATATTTCATAAAAATTTTTTAATAATTAATTATCAGCGTCCTTCGATACTGTCAATAATAGTTCATGCCATATGTTTTAATTATTTCTTCTTATTGATATTGACATTCTTGTAACTAAATTAGACTTTTCAAATGTCAAACTGCCAAATTTATCCTAACCCCATTTTATGATGTCAAATGCTTACAAAATTTCAGTATTCAACAGCTTTATTTAAGTACTTGGAAAATATATTTATTCGCTTGATATAGTAGACATGATTTATAATCTTTCATCAAGAATATATTTTTTTTGTATAGTCAAATACAAAAATGTTTGTGTCCATTGGACCCCCTTTCAGCTGGCCAATTTTACTCATCACCGAATTTTTCATTGTCTTTGGCGTTTAGAACAAGTGTACCAAATTTGAAAGCTTTATCTCAAAAACTGTGGTCGCTATCGCGATACTACAGAAATGCAGACAGATTTTTTTTCCATAAAGTTATGTTTTTTTCATTATAATCCGTCGAGATTTGTCCAGAAATGCAATAAATTTTTTTTTTACCTTTTTCTTTCATTCATTATGTCTCTTCTGGTGGTACCACATTCACCAAATTTAGTGTATCACCTAAAATGTTGTTGACAATCTTAACCACCAAACTTGGGAAGTCTCCCATTAGTATTGTTTGAGTTATCGTAGATACACGCACGCACACACGTACACACACACGCACCGACAAATATCATTCGGAAAATAGTCAGAATGGATTCTGGAGGGTTCAAAACGTATAAATCAATCAAATTCTCGAAGTCCAAAAAATCACGATTACTATACTTCCTTATATTAAGCATAAGAAAGTAAAAACAGTCTTGTTCCAAATGATTCGTTTTCTTACATATTTTGCATGGCATATTTTGTTTCTCTTTCTTTAAACATGATCTAGCAAAATGTCCTGGTTTACCACACGTCTTTCTAAATTCATTGTTTCTATTATAGTAAAAGTCTGACTGGCTTGATCGCTTCTTCTATTCTTAATATAGTTATTTTCATTAGGTTTAAATGATACTGCTTCTTCACTTTCACTTTTTAATTTATTTCTTCCTTCTTTTGCTATTAATCTTGCAGTCAATTGTGTTAAGGTTCTTTTGGAAATAAGGGCAGAATCTCAAGCTGTACTAAAATATTTATACTGATCTGGTAAAGTTGACAATATTTTTGATATTAACATTTCATCATTGATAGCCTGATTTAATTACTTTAATCTGTAAGCTAAATTATCTAATTTGCTAATATGCAATGATGTATCTGACATTTTTTCAAATTTAGAATTGAAAAATTCTTGTAACAAACTACATTTTTGCTGCTCGTTATCCTTTTGAAAAATCGAACATAATTTTACGAACATCTTTCTAGTTCAGAATATGCTTCAACAGTTTCTCATCAATTGTAGTCATTATCGTATTTTGAGCTCTTGCATTCTTTCGAATTAATGGATACATGGATTCTAGATCGTGTTGAAAATTTTCAAAATTAATATATTTCTTAAAGGCCTACAACAAATTTTCTTCGGAACTGCGTTTTTCAAATTAAAGCTAATTTTGCAATAAATTAAAAGATGATCTGACATTTGAATATCTTCAACTCCAGCCTCACATGTTTCATATTTATTTTCAAATTTTACAAAAAACAAATCTAATATAGACATAGTTGTATTAGTGATGTGAGTTTGTTCGTTAATCAATTGCGTAAGGTCGAATGTTTCCAAGATAGAGTTAAATTGCGTATACAAGTTAGAATTTAAATTTAGCATAGTGGAAATAAATTTATTATAAATTTGAACGAGGGTAGTAGTTCATCTGAAAATGAAGAAGAGGGTGAGAAGAGCGAGGATTCAGAGGAAGAAGCAATGTGAGGTGAGGTAAAGTGAAGTGATGTGAAGTGAAGAAGTGAACTGCATTATTTAATTCCGTTTTTGTGCTTTCGTAGTTCAGTGCTTGAGAAACATTATTTTTCAGGATGTTATTATTTATTGTTATTATTTTTTTTTCATTTTGACTAAAATATGTCTTTCTGTGTTTATTGTAGTAATAACTTTACAATTAAATTTATTTTTAATTGTTTTATTGAGAAAAAATATTTTTTTCTGTTATTATTTTAAAAGTATATTTTTTGTTTTTATTTTGTTTTTAAACGTTTCTTGTTACTTTTTAAATACTCTCTTTATTCTATACAATTATTCCATACCCATTATTTCCTGGCAAGAAATGCTCATACCTCCTCGCGGTTCTTGCCGGGTAGTAACAATTTATATTAAGCGAACTTGAATAGTGTAACTGCTGTATGTGAAGTCAATACGTTAAATTCAATACTTTCAAGTTAATACTTTTTGTACAATTGTTAAATTGTTGCTACCTAAACTGAGCACAAAAACCTACATTAAAAAAGTAAACGAGCGTTTTACCCCGGACGTCCCGTCACAATATAGGTTTCCTCAACTATACAACAATTTTCACCCAAGGATTCTGCACTCAGAGGTAGCCAAACATCTACTACGTGCAAGTACCATTGCACTATTGAGAGTTGACTGAGGGCGGGGTCCAAGGGTATTGAAACATTTAATAAAAGAATGTTGGGTGCCATAATCTGTTTGACAATTTGTTCGGTTTTAAAATTAAAATGGAACAATCAAGAACAACATTTGAAATTAATTAGAGTTAGATACTGACCCGAGGCAAATTAACCATTGAAAAACAGAAATCACGCAGGATATGTTATGGTCGGCCTCATTAACATACACATGTGTAAATTTCTTATTGGTCCGATTCAGTCTGCTATTCATTGCCATTAGTACATAGATATCTTGACAATGAATAGACTTTCCGTATAGTTGAATTAAAGTTTTTCAAAAAGGATAATTGTTTATCAAACTAAAATACTTGACGTCTTCTTTGTTTTGAACATTTAGTATCCCTAATCGATATGTTCTTCAAGATGTTTTTAATTTTAAAATTTTAGATGAATACATGTTGCCCTAAATCTTCTACCGGTCATAGAACTCTGTAGCACGGATCTTGATTGTCTGGTTGCTTGCTTGAGCGCTATGGCAATAAGCGTACATTGCTGTCGTCGGAGTACATGACTAGCTTGGTATTAGGAAACTTCGGTAAATCAGAGACGTAAGAATTGAATAATTCTGGGTCAAACACCGACTCTTGTGGAATGCCTACTCGAACCTGTAGCATTCTGCCGTTCAGAGTTTAATTAGAAGACCAGAAATGGAACAAGTGTAAATTATATGCTAGCCCTAAAAGCAAGACGGTGACGAAGAAAGGCTCTCTCGATATCCAAGAACACCATAATGATGGTCTTATCGAGGTTATACTGCACCTTGATATTGTTAACGATCCGAACATCTTGTAGTGTGGTGTTTCGCCTCTTCCTCAAGCCAAAATTCTGTTAATCATGGACGAAGTCAAGAACACCCTGAACAGCAGTTACTTTGCTCAGAATGATTTTATCCACAAGTTTGCAGATGGCCGACAGCAAGAAGGTAGGATGCACATGCCAACTTAGAATGTTTATAGTTGTGTAACATATCAATCAAGTTCAATTCAATTATTTAATGTTGTGGAAGAACCACATTAATAAATGTTTTGTAGTTATATTTATATTAATATATATCTGCTGTTGGTGTGTACGTTATAAAGATATTAACTTTTTCAAAATTTATTGCTGGTTCTATTACTTTATAAAAGAAACACACATAATCCTCTTAGACATGAAATTTCATAATCATTCTTATATAAACATTCCTGAACGAATTATCTGAACACATTTCACTTCTGTTCATACCTGTTCATTCTATTTGTGTTTGAGAGTATTATTATCAAATCACACGCAAAAATAATCTACGTATTAATTAATTACACAATGAGGATTATGGAAATTACACTGCAAAGGAAAAATTATTATGCCGTTCTTAATTAATTTATAATGGTCGCAATTCAAAATGTAAATTTTCGTCTCTATTTGCGTTTGACATGTAAATTCAAATAATACTCAACTCTTTGATAAACAGCACTGTGATTGATGTGTAATTAACACTTTCCAACTATTGTTTAAGTAAATCACTGATACACATCCACATAATGATGTTATTTAAATAATTGTTCCGAAATATATCACCCTGATTCATCTTATTCAGACATATGCATGATTATTACACAGTGGTGATAATTTTACACTAGTTAACTGTATTTTACCAACCCTTCGTCAAGAGTTCATTATAATTCTGGATGGTTAAATATAATATCGGTTCGAATACTACCAATAGGGTGGAAAGAAAAATTGAGTTTCCATTTTGCTTTTGGAACACATTTATGTCACCATTTTCAAAAGGTGTATTTTGTAATCAAAAAAGACTGCAGAAAAGATTGCAACACCCCCCATCCAATTGTTGGCATAACCCAATAAGCTGGGGGTTGTACTTATTAACCGGTAGCTCAGTGAGCAGGTCGTGAATAAGGGCTTAGATTGATTTAAGTTATCACCAAGATCTAGGCTGGGCGCCAAGACTTTTGCAAGTACCAAATAATTAAAATTTTACTTTAAAAGGTAAAGATAACGTTAAAACTTGAATTCGGTTGGTAAGGAAGTTGAATAAAAAGATGTTATTTTAATAAAAGTATAATCAAGACTAGTATATGTACAATATTTACAAGTCAAAAAAATTTACTTGTGGTTGAAGACCAACAACTAACCACACAGAAAAAATTATATTAGTGAAAGAAAAAAAAATTAAAAATAAAATATGACGTTATTGAGAGAATACAAAAAAATACAATGACTGATCTCTTACAAATTTCTTCCGACCAAATAAAAACTTTCACTGGGGACGAAGATCTTACGTAACTTCCAATGGGTTAGTCCAGCGAAGGATCCACCAACGGCTAAGCTCTTAATGGGTTCGGTGTCAGTTTGAAACACAACTGTCAGTACTGCAGTTATCCTTGAGAAAAAATGAGTTGTGTAAAATAATCGTTTTCCTGCTCCACCCTGTATATAATGATCAGTTCGATCCACCAGTTATCCTCTTCTCTTGGTCCAGATATTTACATAAAAAGGGGAGAGTTTTATGAGATCAGTATTATACGCAAAACAAAGTTAAATGCTGTGACGTTTGAATTGTCCAGCTACGTACACAAAATATGAGTTAACACAAATTTACAGAGTAAATGGCAAACTAAACAAATTAAGATCGGTATCCCACAATATTTTAGGAAGTTGAAGACTTCACCTAACTTAAGTATCAATAAAAGTTACGTTAAATAAAAAAAAATACTAGTCCAACAAATAAACTAGGTGTAGCTACGATAATAAACAAAGTGAAATACGTATTCCCTATATGTTAAGATATTTTTTTACTAAAAGAAGTTAATCTTCAAGAAAATAGAATTGAGAATGTCTGTATACAGACAGACAACTAGAAAGATAACGTAAATAAATATTTGCTAAATATAAAACAATAGAGTTTTCAACTTAAAGGTAACGTTAAATTAAATGATTTATTAGTTCCTCAGAGAGAGGTTCTAATGAATTGCAGATAAAGTTAAATAAAGATATATACTTGACTATATGTTTACTTTAGATAATTGAAAGTTAATCAAGTGCCAGATAACGAGGCAGGTATCTTTGCCAGAGAACTAGGCAAAGCTCCACTAGAGCAGCGTTCCTGATTAAATACTAAGTAAAAGTTCAAGTAAGCATTCGATATTTTAAATTTAGAAAAACCTTACGTTTCTGAGGTGTGGTTGATAAATATATGCACTGGTATAAAATGATCCACCACAAAACAAATGCACCAAATTAGATAATTTTCTCAAAGATTATAAACAAATAGGTTTGGTCCAACCAGGTGTACCAATCTCCAAATGTCACCAATCACCATTGTTTAGAGCGCTACCAACGTAGCTAAGTAACCTAAAACATCAAGAGACAAAGACAGAAAACAACTAACTACGATACAAAATGGCGACATCCGTTGCCGAGTAAATCTAAAATTTACAATAACCGAAAGTTAGTTTAAATTAACACACGAAATTATTACAATATCAAAGGGATATTAGATAAATTGCCAGCAAGGCACGATAAATTGATACTAATCAATATTAATGATGGCTGTTCCAAAGAACAACCAAGGTGAACTGATCACCGAAAAGCAAATTCGCCCAAGGCGCAAATTAAGATAATTGCGGTATAATATTATTATGAAAATTGCCTCAAAGATACTTTAAATCAATATAGCAACTTTTTAAATAATGATGATCATAAAATTAAATAATAATACCAGAAAACATAAATTTTACCAGACCGTTGAACTAGAGATGGTTTCCATCTGAACGCTGCACTGGTAAGAAGAAAGAAGCTTCGTTCTATTCTCCCACCTAAACTCGGTTATAGTTTGGAAAGAGACAGACATTTGAGAGTAGAGTATGAGCAATAAAGATAGATAGATATTTAGTGCTAAAATCTGCAAGTCCAACTGTTCCAGTAGAAATCAGTGACGCCATCTCGACTAGACTGGCAGAAACTTAATTCAACGTGGAACACAACAAACTGGAATGAAATGGCCTGCAATTTCGTTACAAGATAAAATGGATATTTTGGCATCTTCAGGTTCTTCAAGTGTTTCAAAGTTTTGGAAAACAAAGCTATTTTTATGACCGACTAATTTTTTTAGGTTTTTCCATTTTTTATATAAAATTAATGTCAAACTTTTCAAAAGGTGCTTTTGCAGTGACAGAGCAATACGCAAAAATTGGAGGCGACATCTTGTCATCCTAAGGTTCCTCAAGGGGCTCAAAATATATGGTAAACACAAATTTTTACGTGGTATATTTATTTATACACCTGTAATAAGATTTTTTTTATACAACTGCCGGCTCTGAAATATGGCAAATATTTCCGCTGTTTAAATTGACAACCATTCAGAAGACGACCTACATTTTCAGCAAGATGGAGTTCCCCCACAATTACAGCTCATGTAAGAGATTTCTTAAATGAACATTTGGTCAGTCATTGGATTGGCAAAACAGGTGCAATTGAGTGTCCTATAAGACTAACCGATCTTACTCTTTTAGACCATTTCCTGGGGATATTTAAAAAGCTGTGTTTCCCACCAATCCAAAATCTTTAGAAGATTTACGTCAAAAGGTAGTAGAAGACTATCGTAAGATAACCTCTGAAATTCTTAAAATGGATTATTAAAACCATTATTAATTTGGAACATTAAAGTGTATACGAAGTCAATTGAAATTGGTCAGTTTTAAAGCACAGGACTGTGCGCACTTAACTTGATATTTTGTCCTATGTATTTAGTAATGGTATCGAGAATAGAATGGTAGTTGAAATTGTGCAGGCGAGTCCGAGACTGCCAATGTAATCAGCCTGAATGAACCATCTACGACTGCACGTGTTTAAAGATAATAAAACGGACAGGCCCACTAGTATAAAAAAAACTCGTTAAATCGTTTCTCAGCAATCAACGTGGATTTGTGAGATGTGCCGGGATTGGCCTTGGTTTGAGGATGATGGGCGACGATTGGCTGGGATCAGGATATTCGTCAGTCTGGTTGGTCGGTGCGTGTTTGAGTTATATCAGTCAGTAGTCAACGTGGACTCGATGATGTAACCTAGTTCTTTATAACATTGGTCCAGTGCAGTGCAGAAATATACATATACATTGTTGTTGCTTAAATAGCGGCGGCTAGTAATATGATACTATGTTTAAGATATCTTTATGAAATATATGTTTATTTATATGATACTATGTTTAAGATATCTTTATGAAATATTATATTATCTTAACTAAATGAGTAAAGTCACGTAGGCGCCTCGGCAAATTCCAACAGGGGATTCAGGGATATAAGTCAGGCAGTTGATGTTTAGCTATCGCCAAATAATGTTTTAAATCGACTTTTATAAAATTAATTAACAGAAATATAATTCTTGGGTAAAATAGTGGATTTCTATTTTTATTTCTAACACCTGTTATTGTCGAAGAAGTCGAAATAAATTTAGAGTTTCAAAATAAAGATTTACACGTACAAAGTCAACGCATTATTTTAAATATACATGAACGTTTAAAAAGCGAAAATCGTGAAAAATGTGAGAAAGAAATAATAGAACGTATTAACGAATTAACTAAAATATCAAAATCAACAATTTATCGTATAATTAAAAAAAGAGATGTTATATATCACGGTACAAATAGGAAAAGGAAAAATATGAAATTAAAAAAATATTGATGATGCTACCAAAAATGTAATACGGCGTATAATTTATATGTATAAATGGTTTTCAGAACAGCTTTTACCAAATATTCCGCCTAAATCGGTAATTGTATTAGATAATGCTTCTTATCACTCGCGAGTATTAATTAAAATACCAAACATCAGTACAAGAAAGGAAGACATTTTAAAATTCATGAGAGACAAAAATATGGAAATTCCTGTAAAAGTTCCAATAAAGCGCGAATTACTGAAAAGAATAAAAGAAGAACAGAATTTCAAAAAGGAATATGTTATTGATAACTTATCCAATATACACGGTCATACACTTTTGCGCTTACCTCCGTACTATTGCATATTTAATCCTATCGAGATGGTTTGGGCAACTTTAAAAGATCGTTTGCGAAATTGTAATGCCTCTCCAACGTTAAGCGCGGTAGTAGTTGATCATATAAGAGAAGTAATAAATGACCTCGACAATACTGATTTATGGAAAAATTGCGTTCAGCATGTAATTAATAAAGAAAATCAATATCCAACACTACCCCCCATTGCGCCGATTATAATTCAACCGGGTAATGATTCCCTCTTCAGAAAGTGAAGATTGGGACGCATCAACTTTTAGCATTTAACTTGTTTAATATACATATATTTTCAGAACAAAATATTTAGCTATTATATTAGGTATGAAGTTTACTTTTTTATTGTTACATTTCTTAGAATATATTTTATTTAGTTGACAAGAAATTTTAATTTAAGTTACTTTATTCTAGACATATTTTAATTTTGTTTTTATTTATGTTTTGTCTAAACAAATATTTATTTTTGTTGTACTAATTCTTTGCTTTGGTTAAGAAACTTACATTTTTATTTTAGAAGAAACTTTAATTTTATTTTTTACTATATAACATCCTTGCCCCCTCGCTAATCTAATCTGTCCCATTCCCTCATCCTGGCAAGGATATGTTCATACCTTCTCATTGGTCCTTGCTGAGCAATAACATATTTCAATATAGTATGGGTTAACTTTAAAACTAAACCCAATAAATTTAAATATTTAGACTTTATATCTAAAACTGATATAATATTTCAAAAATACGTTATTGGCGAAATGAACAAAAATAGCCTATCTAATAAACAAAAAATAATAAAAATTAATACAATTTTCAAAAAAGTGTAACATTTTCTTATGACAAGCATTTCTATTTACCTCCCGCCCATGTACAATAAAGAGATGCTGACGGTTTTTGCAGGCTTTTAGTTTTTATACGATTTCAATTGACTTCGTACAAACTTTACTTTCATATCCAAATATCGAGCACCATTTGTACGGACTAACTAAGTTCTAACCCTGCCAGCTGATAATGCATCTGTACATGCATATTCTGTGGTAGTTGGGAAAACGCTATATAATCATGTTCGACATGATACTGCATACTAAAATACTGCAAAGTCGAATAAAAACAACCAGAGTAAATATATCTGTCAGCGGTTCCCAAGTCCACAATTTATATACATCATGTGTATTAAAGTATTAGACATAGTACACTGAGACTGAAATTTGGCATCTCATCGCGCGCTATGTATGCTGTTTATAGTACAGCTATCTATATGAATAATGAATTTTCTGCTTTGCTAACGCTAACGCTGACCAGCAACGGCTTGTTTGCCTCTGGTTTGCACAGGAACATTATCATTTAAGATACCCATGTCTAATAATTTAATATACATACTGTATAAGGTTAACAAGTTCATTCGCATTTCTTGGAGGTAACTATAATTTGACGTATTAGTTCATGATGATGTGGCAGATACTCAGTTATCTGCAAAAACTGTGGCCGATTTATTCAGGACTGCTGTCAATTGCTGGGATTTTCGCCGAAACAGAAATTAGTTCCAGCAAACAAGCAAATTGGGTGTGTGTCCCCTCTCTCCAAATGTGCAAACCCTCCCCTAAAAGGTTATTTTAGAGGCAAAGGAGGTTTTATTTCCTGTGGTGTTTAATGTTTTATGTTCTTGTTAATAGGTTGGTTTTGCTTGCGTCAATCCTCCTCTTTTAGAGCCTTGCTGATAATGGGTTAGGATAATCGGAAGAGAAATAAAATTCATGGTAGTAAATATATTTCAAACAGCTACTGTACCTCAACTTTTGTAGTTTCTTGTCTAATTGCTCTGCTAGGTCATTTGCGATTAATGGTTCGTGCTGTTGCTATAGTTTGCTTAATTCCTCAGATGAGATAATGTTACTCGTTTTTTTTTCTGAAATGTAGGTTCAGAGTTTGGTGATATAAATAAGGAAGAGATGTTAGAGGGTGGAGTAAAATTTGGATGTCTTGAAGTATAGAATTTGTACAGTGGACTAGCGAATTAGCGATGACAGTAAGAAAATGAGTATAAAATCAGTAAGGATTGAGGTTTATGTGATAATGTGAAATGATGTGTTTGTTTTTCTATTTGACGACTAGATTTCGGTGCATAATATTTGGTTTTGTAATTTTTGTTGATTACAAAATATGGTAGGGAACCATGTGAGGGACCCATATGTCAGGATAGAGCTGGTATAGGATTTATAGGGTAACGTGGCTATGTGAGAAAGGAACATTTTGAATGATAAGGAATAAAGATGCATAGTGATGTTGATTTGCTTAACAGGTTCTCTGCAAATTAACTATCTGAGAGATTTTTCACTAGTTACTTGGGAAAAATCACAACTTTGATAGATATTCTCTCATGGCTGAACTAACCATTTTGGAATACTTTGGTATGATTAATTAAATCGACAATCTTGGTCCCAAGACCCTATCATAATTCTGTGATAACGGAATTTTTGGAACCCTGTGTATACAGTAAAATAGAAAATGGGTTTTGGACTGAAAACAAGTATTTCCGCCAAAACTGTGACCCGTACTAGAATACGAAAATACAGTAATTGTAACAAATACGTTTTGCATCAAAATGTCTAGGAAATATTTTCACACCAAATTAAATTCAGGAAAAATTCCTTTTATTAAAAAAAACAATTTCTTTTAAACAAATTTGACCACCTCCTTATGGCTTGAACAAGGTATTTTCGTATGTAGATAAATTTGGCTAAATCAACTCAATTTGCTCTATAGTTTCAGATGTTTATTTTGATTATAACAATGTTTTCTAAAACATTCTGTATATGTTTGTGCAGAACTGAAATGCAAACTGTAGTGTACTGTGCTAATCCTGAAAAATGTATAAAAGCACTGATTAAAAAATCTAATTGTTGTTAATGTATAAAAAGTGTATTAACAATAAATTTTTCATTTAATTTTAATTTGAAATATGCATGCTACAAAAATGTAAATTTGTGTACTGTATTTTTAAAATTGAAGTGTCTAGGCTACCCAATTTAAATCATAATTACTATATTTGCTTTTAAGAGAATTTTATGATTGTACAGTTTAAATATCCCCAGTTTAAAAAAAGAAAATATTTATTATGGATAATTACAGAATATTTATACGACTTTTTGTTTGTTAAATACTAACAACTCTAAAGAAAAATCTAATGCAATAACTAATTGGTATACAAAAATGCAATAAAGTCAAAGTAAGCCAATAAAAACTATCCGTTTAGATTTACATCTGCTATTTCGGAGAAAAATGCAATATCATAAATATTTTGTAACGGCATCTGAAATATATGTATTTATTATATCTTGATAATGGAGAACTATAAAATTCTGCAATAAACCCACCTTTATGGACCTTATTTCATAGCAGGGGCTCAGATATTCATTACAGATTTCAAGTACGGCAGCCATTTTAACGCAATGAAGCAAGAGATTGGTGGCTTTTTTTACAAAAGTGTTCCTCAAAATAATTAGTCGCCATTCTTTTCCATTTCCTATTCTGCTCTTATACTCCTTTGTTCTCTTCTGTTTGTAGTACTCGTATATGTGCATTCACATATACTAAATATGCAGACAAGTAATGTTGGTATTGATAATATTAAAGCTCAGTGGAAATGACTTAATTGAAAAATAATTCTACAGTACGATATAATACAGAAGTATTATATCGCATTTTTATAAAAAATTATTGGCAATCGCTACCATGGTTAAATTGTAAAATTACTTTGTTTTTTTTGTGGATTTTAAACTAAAAAAAAAAAGTTTAAAATTTTATTCTAAAACTAATTCAGTTCTGCATAATATTTTATACGTACAGGGTGTCCGGAAGTTCCGTTACTATATTTCATGGGATGATTTTACATTAAAAAATATGACGATAACTTGTGTCCGAAAATTTTTCCTACGGGAGCTAGAGCCTTTTGAAGAAGGTATTCAAGAACTAGTTTTTATTCAATATCTCGGGAATCTGTCAAGCTGCAGAGACGCGCTTTAGCATACAGCCCGTTATTAATGAGGTTCACCATTTAATGGTGTTAACCAAAATGAACCTCAATAAAGCTGTGCGGAACTGGGGTGAGTCCATCTACTTTACACCCCTATGTGTCTGTATTTATTATTTATGACTTTTTATCATAGGAATATGATTTTCAACTCATTTTTTCACAAAAAAGGTCTTCTCCAAATGAACTACGGTAATGGTGTGCGGGTCCATCTTTACACCCCTATTTGTGTGTCTTTATTATTTTTTGATTTTGTATCATAGGAATATGCAGCGGACGTTCCTAAAAGGCGATAATAAAATTACTTATTTTTATAATCTGAATTTTGCACCTAACGAACCTCTTGAAACACGACAATAAACACTTGTGTAAGTCTACGATCGGTGTTTTCCAATATTTCACATTTTCAATTCTACTTATAGAAACCACTAACTTAACATACCTTCCTGGAAACACAATGATAATAACTATTTAAGTTTGCAATCGGGGTTCTCTAGTAGTAACACTTTTAATTCAACTTTGAATAACCCGCAATTTAAGAAAGTATCAATGATCGCAGTAAAGTAAGGAATTTTCGTTAATCGCTTTCAATCCTTTTGCATAAATACTCTTACCTAGCTAACACATAGGATAGTCTTATCACACCTCTCGAATGATACACAATAAGTATCTTCATGCAACTGTAATTTTCATACTTTCGTTAATAAAAAAACTTTTCTAATTTCAAGTTTTATTTAGTAGCGTCAACGCTACAGAATATAATAATGTACAATCGCTCCTTAAAATATGTCAACGGAATTTCTGGACACACGTTATGTTCCCTAAGCCCTTATGGTGAACTTTCTATTTGGCTGATTTACATTTTCATAAAATAAAATAAATGAAGTATTCCTACGCTAATAAAAATAAAACTGTACAGATATAAAACGTTTCAAATATGTTTACAGGTATCTTCATTCAAATTTTCTGGTTTCAAGAAAATTTAATTGTAGAAACTTTGATTCAATAAACATCCTAACAAGTTAGGATCTTTTGTTTTTTTTTTGAAATTATGGGATTTTCTAATGTGATCGATGTTAGCAAAAATCAGAATATTATTTGTACCAAAACTTCACGGTTTTAATATCTCGACTTATTAACCGATTGCGTGAAAAATCTTGGTATTGGTATCCTTTTTTTAGGTTTCTCTAATGTATGTATGTTTCCCCACAAATATCTGTCTTTTAGAAATCAATCTTATATATAACTCTTATATAACAAAATATATCGAGTCATTAGAGGCGTAGGCGATTATGTCTCCTCTTGTTATTAAAAATATCTTCCACCCACCATCGGTTTTGTGTTACTAAAGCAGCAGCTTTAGCCAGTGGTGTAAGTACTGTTTTAAATTGAATAGTTATGTTATAACGAAGCTATTTTGTTGTATACATATGCATAGATTACCGTTTTAAATTATTTTGGTATACCCTGTACTAGTATAATTGAAAGTTTTATATATATTTCTTTATTTATTTTGTGGTATAAATAATCCTCTTAGCACAGAGGTTTATTTAACTTTTTTTTTAAATAATTTATAGAACAGTAACTTACTATCCAAAGAATGTGAGAAGAAGCATTATAGGATGCAACAAATAGACAACTATAGACAATATACTTTCACCTTTGTGATCGTTAGAAATACATGTGTATGTTGTTATTCACCAATACTTACAGCCTTCTTTGTACTATCTCTTGATACTACCGAATTCACCAAAATAACCACAAGGTAAGATATTGTGTCATATGTGCATGAACATATTTATATTGTGACACATCACCTAGATACAACAACGGAACTGGTGTCATTTATGGCTACCTCCCCATTTCTAAATATTAGTGATACAAAAAATGTTTAAAAACATGTATATTTCATTTATTAATTTAATATGTAACATTTGTATTATGTTCGTCAAAAATGTGTGAAAAATCTGCATTGTTAAAACATTTCTTGTAGTGTTATTTATTGGTAATAAAATTATTTTATTTTATGATATTAAATAAACTTAATATATTGTGTTGTATTACATCGTATTTTAATGTTATTGCAGAGGCATGAAATAAATCACTCGATATTTCTCACGTTATTTTAATACTCGTTCAAATAAATACCAAACTTAACATTTTTTCTAGGAAACTCTGTTGAGATTTGAATTTCAAAACAAATTGTTATTGTAACTGTTCGATTAATTGTGCTTCCATAAGTGAAAACTAATTAGTCGGCAGCAAATATTTACGTACAACTATATAAAAGTTATTTAATCTTATTATATTTTCACTCAAAGTATTCTAAACTTATAAATGTAACAGTTTACTAACTTTAATACTCTATCGAACATGCTAAACAAAGTAAACAACTTAACTAACTCATCTTTACAAAGTATCTAACTAATGGTAAACTCTCTGGCACTAACAAGAAAGTATATCGCCTTCGATACTCACATCATTGTAGTAACTACGAATATTAGGTACCTGAAACAAACATTAAGATTAAGTTGCCAATAAGAAGTGCATAGTGTACACGATAATTAAGGGATTTTACAAAACAACAAAAAATGTTATTGTTGCCCATTATTTCAATAATCACATTTGGGAAATTTGCTTCAGATATCAGTAGTGAAATAGTGATGTTCAATGATAAGTTGGCTTGAAAATTTTGCTTAATTATCAATCTGTAAAGTAGATGTCTCACAATTAATAGAATGAGACGTGGTAACAACAAAGTAAGGTGCGCCTCACTGTATATGAGTGTATTTTTCTTTAAAGTCAGCAGCTGCACAAAAGAATATATAAAAACAAAGTTGAAGATAATTTGATGCTGACAATTTTCTGTAAGAAATTTTTTGTATCATTTAGTTGTCGAGTTATTGGTTATAAATTATAACTTCTTATAGAGATGCCCTCATAATGACAGTGGGTTCAGTTATTTTTTTAAGTTCTTACAATGATTTAAATGAAAGTGGTGTATTATTGGCGAGTAGAATGACCTGATTTTTGAAAGAACAATTAAAAGTTGAATATTAGAATATCCAATTTTCGATTTTATAAATTTTAAGGATGAAACAAAATATGAAAAATTAGGTTTAAGAGCCTACAGGGTTATCCAACGAAAACGTACACCCCTATATTTTTTTTATTTTTGTTCAATTGTTCAAATAAAAGTTGTAGTGTATCAAATGCGCTCTTTTAAAATCTGTGCAAAGAATATACAGGTGGTCCCATAAAAGCGCGACAAACTAAACTTAAATTTTTTTAAAATGGAATACCTTAATTTTCTTACATTTTTGGAATCTCTGTTTTTTTTTTGATTTTAGATATATAGATAGGTTGTATCTTGTTTTTTATTGTATTTTATTTATTGTAAATTTTTTGCTACCAGCATCTGCGAGGTTATTAGATTAGCTATGTATGAAAAACACTTAATTTGACATTTATGCCTTAAAGAATAATTTAAAATATGCAGAAGCAAAATGTGTTAATTATTATTATAACTACTATTATACATACTATACCAAATAAAATATTATCCGTTGAAGAGTTCTTGTTATTTTTTATAAATATTGAACATATTAGTAGATAGACTATAAGAGTTCTGGCCCAAAATCCCATGTTATTTCTTATGGAGGTACAACATAGATTTTCAAGGCCATTTTCGCCACTAGCCCAAAACCCCATGTATTTTCTTATGGAGCTTTCGACGTAGTTTTTCAAGGTCATCGCGATGCCATTAGCCAGTGGGAGCGGCTAACCGGCGACTAACTTCACCCCCACTTTGATAATTGATTTAATAATTTTAAAATAATTACCTAGGTCACTTTTTCCTTATTGTTTTATGTAGCTGCGGTACATGTTTTTCACATAAAATTTTTTATAGAACTCATATTTTTTTCTAAAGCTGATGGCCTAGACCGGATGTACTTCGGGCTTCGTGGTTCTGTGCTACCGACGTTCTCATTGGGTGACAAGGATGTGTGCTTGTGAGCTTATCGCATTATTGATAATTAACTAGGTCTTAATAATTTTTACGTATTATTGATGGACAGCGTTGCGATCTGAAAATAGTTTTACTAAATTGTATAACCTTGGAGCTGAGAAGACATCATCGCGGGGTCGTAGTTGCGGAAGGAGTGGTGGAGTGAAGTTCGTCGCTGGTTAGTCGCTTCCATTGGCTGACAACATCGCTATGAGCTTGAAAGACTACGTCGAAAGCTCTATAACAAAATATATTGGGTTTTGGGCTAGTGGCGAAAAATCTACGTTAAACCTCCATAAGAAATAACATGGGATTTTGGGCTAGAACCCTTATAGCCTATCTACTCATATAGTAACGCTCTGATAAAGTAAACGTTTTCACAAATAACTAATATGACACACAAAACTACGCAGTTTGCTTTTTGAATTTATTAAATTATTTTGTAAGGCATACGTATCAAATTAATTGTTTTTAATCCATGGCGAACCTGATAACCATGCAGATGCTGGTAGTGTAAAATTGGCAATAAATGAAAAACGGTAAAAGATAAGATACAACCTATCTATATATCTGAAATCACAAAAAACAGATTTCAAAAATGTAAAATAATATAAGGTGGTCTATTTGAAAAAATGTAGGTTTGACTTGTTCAGCTTTTATGGGAACACCTGTATATTCTTTGCGAGGATTCTAAAAGAGTTCATTTAATTCACTACAACTTTTATTTAATTTCAATTTCATTCGAAATATAAACAAAATATACGGATGAGTTTTTTCGTTGGATAACCCTGTACATACTAATGTGATCAAAAGTAATGGTGAGGGATTGAGAACCTCTATAATAATAGCTTAATGAGGCGCATTAGTTCAGCTATTCACCGAAATATGGAACCTCACCACTTCAAAATTAACTTATTTTTGTTATTAAAGTTATGCATAATAAGAGAAAATAAAACATAGTCATTATTTTAAATTGAAAGGGGTACTTATCAGTAGAAAAAATGTCATCGACCATTATGAGAATAAAATTGAATTACCACAAATTTTCAGACCAATAATGCAGATTTATATCACATAATTTTTAATTACACACCACGAAATTTGGCCAGTAATACTCTATTTTAAACACGTGCCATTTTTTTGAATCCATTGGGTTAGATCTGTAGGTTTTTCTTTTTATCTTGTATAATTTATTTACCCCATTGTATCAATGTTAATGTCAATGTCAAAGATTAGAATCTTCTTTTTGAAAAATTTTCAGTCGAACAGTTTTCATTTCGAATAACCTTTCGATTAAATTTCAGCTGGAATAACTTTCCATTTAAATAATTGAAAGCGAAGGATTTTTATTCGAATAATTTAAACTGACGGATTTTCGGTCGAACAATTATTTTAGGATAATTTTCCGGTAACGGAAAAGTACACCGTCCAATGTCACCTCTTTTCTCTCTCTGTCATCTTGTTGAGAGCAGGTGATGGCGCGAAAAGCGTTTTATCGGTTCCTATACACAAATTTATTTAAAGGGCGCCAGCGTATCGAAACACAAAGAAAAAAATTATAAATGTAGACTACTCTCAGGGGGTGGATTGCTGGTAGAGCACTATAATACTGTTCGCGCGCTTATTTCTCACTGAGGGCAATAGTTTTTGTTTTATATTAAGATGTCCTTAAGCACTGAGGGAATGCTACCTATGCAGTGGCCCTATCTACCTAACACTAATAAATAATTTGGTTTAATTAAAATAGAATTTGGTATATGTCACTAATGTTTATACACTGATTGTCGTTAATTGTCTTTGCGCAATGTTTGCCAAAAAGAATTAATTAAAAGGGTCTAGCTACCTAAAGAGTAAATAATAAACTTTACGGCTCGTGATTATCTATCTATTACAATAATTAGAATGACAGGTTTCTCACTGCCTGATTTCTATACAAGTTACCTGCCTATACCGGCCACTGTGGTTTAGGCACCTGTTGGTCACTAGAACATGAAAGTGAGATGAAATAATTACGGGGACTCGCTTTAAATAAGGATAAACTGTAGAATTCGTAACCTAATCTGCAAGTGAGTGAAATAAAAGGCCAGATAAGCTTAACAACAATGCTGAATATATTTCAGGAATTAAAACAATTAAATTGACGCGGTGACTTTACATAAAATAAAAACAAAAAAAAGTTGTCGAAGCGTGTACGCTTGAAAAAACCTGGGTGCAAATTAACAAATGCGGAAAAAGCCGCTGCAAAGTTTTGATCTATGTTACCAAAATACAATATAATTAAAAAAAACAACACAGCACTAGCACACGATAAAAAACACAACACCGCAAGAGGGGAGCGGGGTTCACTTGACACGTGGCTTAAAATTTTGCGAAACAAAAAAAATTAATGAATTAATAGTGTTTTGGCGGTGAACGAGGATTTGATTCTGTAATTTTGAATTTGGTGATTTGATTATGTCATTTTGTAGGTGGTGGTGGTGGTTTCCACTGGCGGTTCTTCTATAGGGTCATTTGGTCAATGACCTCCCACATACAAATAAAAAAATAGAGCTATTCATTTTCTGATGTTTAAAAATATATAATAGGGATATTATATTTTAATATTCTTAAAAAATATATTAAAGTATCTAGTTCATTCTATGCACAATACTATTCCAATATCTAGATCATTACATTATTCATTTATAGAACTTAAAAATCTTGGGTCAATCCACAACGTGTCCTCAAAGCTAGCTACGGACCGAATTTATAACGAATTATAGTGAAATAGACTTATGCGCGAATTGTCAGAAAGCAAAAGAGACAGAAAACACTGGAGGGGACAATATCCCTGACGACCCTGACACGGTAACGCACGAAATTTAGTACAGCAGTCGCTAGTCAATACAGTCTTAATGTACGCGTTGGTCGATAAATTCTATCGCGTTGTTTTTAAAGTTTCTAATTGTGAACATTTTATTAGTAAATCTCTACTTGTCGTGAAATTAAGTAAAACAGTGTTTTTGATGTTTACTATTAAATATGAGTGTTGTACAAAATATATTAAAACTGAAAGATGGACATAAGTTGGGTTATGAAGAAAGAGTGAAATTCAAAGGTGGTGGCCGTCCAAAACCTAATATGACGATAAAGCAAACATCTCTTGATAAGAAAAAAAGAAGTTAATAGGTATGTTTAATTAAAAAAAGTTATCCTTCAGCAAATTTTATTTATTGTTACGCTCATCAACCAAATTTAATTTTACAAAAAGCATCAAGTCAGGATAAAAGCATAAACATTATTTTTGCTAATTTACATAGCTTTTCTTCATTCTTTGGAAAATCGCCAAAAAGAACAGCCGTGTTAAATAATATTGTTAAAGTGATATTACCTAAAGCTGCTCCAATACGATGGAATTTTAATACAAAAGTGCATAGAGACTGTTTATACCTATTGAACAGAATTATTAAATTGTTTAGAAAAAATCATTGATAATGAATAGAAAACAACACTCTAAACCAAGCTATTGGTTTAAAAAACTACTTACAAAATGAACATTTTCTTTACTGGTTAAATTTTTTTCATTTAGTTATGCCTCATTGTGATACATTGTTCAATCAATTACAAAAATGTAATATCGATGTCATAACAGTAAATAAGTGTATTGGCGTTTTTTTTAATAGATTAAAATTGAAGACATCAGAAATAAAATTTTTAATAACTATTTAAAGGAGACATCCATGCAGTCTACCCAGAGATGTAAAACGGAAGAATCAAAAAGGAGAATTTCATTAGAAGTTTGTGATATAATGACATCTGTGAGCAAAAACAGGTTTGGCTTCAGTAATCATTTAGCAGTGTCTCAGTTATTTCACGCAGATCGATTTAAAGATTATAAAAAAGCTTTCCTGAAGATATGTTTAAATTAGTTAAAACGGAGTATCCAGTCATAAATTATTTGAAAATTTAAAGCTGAATTAGAAGTATTATATAGCCGAGAAGATTTTTCCAATAGTGAAGATGCAGTTGCTTTGTTACAGCTTTTTATTAACAATAATTTGTGCAATACTTTTCTGAAAGTGTCAAACTGTTAAAAATCTTGTGTACTCCCTATGACTACCGTCGAAAGTGAACGTTGTTTTTCCACCTTAAAAAAGAATAAAGACATTTTTAAGAAATACCATGGGTCAGGAAAGGTTATCTTCTTTAGCTATGCTTACCATAGAAAGGTCATTAATAAAGAAGATAAAAGACTTTAATGAAAAAGTAATTGACCACTTTGCATCTCAAAAAGACCGGAGGATCGACTTGGAATTTAAATCACTTTAAAAGGTAGGTAATACAGTAAACTTTTCTAATTGACCCTCCCTATCTCTTGACCCACGAACCGCCGTTGGTGGTTTCTTTTGTTTGTGACTTGATATCTCGGTCCCGTGAAACTCGGATTTCACTTGACTGGCCGATACCTTTTTACCCCCGTATAACCCGGCGTTTGTTTGCGGTCGAATGATCTAGAAGCTTTCTTTAAGATTGTCAGATGGTTTACGGTATAATGGAAATTTCCGTGGGCGATACTAACTGTAATGCTGTACTGGATGTTTGGCGCGTTTTTGAATATATTTTATTTATTATATTCTTCGGTAAGATAGTATGCAGTTCTATAACACCAGCAGTTCTTAATTTTCTTGTTACCAGGGCCATTAATTTTGAAAGCACTAGTACACTAACAATATTCCATATATATTCCGTTTATGTTTAATAAACATCCACAAAAATCTAACTCCATATGGCACTGGTTGTATAATTTAATATTATAGCTTGCATAAGTCGTTTTATTAAAAAATCAGAAATATAACTTAATTTATCTGTTTTTTATAAATGTTTGGTAATGCACAAACAAAATTAAATAATAAATTATTCATATTCAAAAACAAACAACTGATTTCTGTTTAACGTGCATTAATTAATAGAAACGTATTACATATTCAGTTAGTGATTAACCAAATGCATTCGTGTGTTATTTGAAATTTAGCAATGAAATTTATTTCTATATGGAGGCATAGTGCATATTAGTTGAAAATGCTTTGAAAACCGTATTATGTGTTACCATCAAAATATATCTCACATGGTTTAGAAATTCATGATATCCGATTTCAATCATTAGGAAACTTTAGCATTTAGTTAAGAAAGAGTAAATAAATTATAATTAAAATTGGACACTGATTTGGGAATTCAGTTTCGTTACAAAGTTAAGCAACGGCAATTGCAGTCAGTAATTTGATGAAGTGGAATTCGACGACCTCGTTCCGGCTGTCAGGGTATACGTAGGCAAGAAGCTATTCTTAAGCGAAGGTTGTACAGATGATATTCCATTCTTCGAAGGGGATGTAAAGCAATCGGTCTCTTGTCTGTTTAGATGTTAGCAAGTAAAAATCCCTACTTTTCGTTAGAGAAAAGGTTTGGCAGAGTTCTACGTTTCGTCTCGTCTCCTAGTGTCGGTGATGGGCCCCGGTAGCAGTAATGGGCGGACCGCGACGTTAAATAAATGTAAAAAAAGTTAGATTAAACCAGAGAAACACCTGGGCAGTGCGTTGCTTAACGTAAAATTAAAAAAAAACTGATAGAAAATCATTGTTTATGTATTCTCTAGAACAATGTTTAAAATATTCAGAAACAGTTCTTAACCTTTCTTGTAGTACCCCACGAAATAGTAAATTGAAGTGCGACAACAGGTAAGTCTAATTGACTAAATAATGTTAAACAGTAGATCACTTACTAATTGACTGTAATCCCTTCCCAACAGACAAGACTTGTTTTAATTATTATAATCCTTAAAATTATAGGGTGCTCAATTAAAGAAAATTATGGTTAAATTCACCTAATCGGCATATCGTTATAGTATTATCGTTGAAATTAATGCCTCAAACATTAATTAGTCGGATTAGCTGATTATCGAAGAGTTGGAGAGCCATATTATTATTAATCCGGTTAAGGTGAACGTGCATATGCTAATAGACCCGGAGCGTATTGGTGTTGCTAAGCGTTTCGTCCTGAGACTGATAAGTGGATTACATATCATTAATTCTATCGATATTTATAATTCAAACATTATCTTATATCTATTATATGTAATGGTGCTTCAAAGGTAATACAATTTCTAAATTTTATGATCTGAGAATATGATAATAATGGAACTTATAATGAATGATATAATTAATAATACACCAAATGATTAATTAACTGTTTAAGTTTAAATTTTATTATCACCACGATTGTGTGGAGACCGAAGAAACTTCAATCTAACCTTAAAAGGTCCGATTAAAAAATTGAAGCAAACATGATTGGATAATGAATTCTATAACTGTGGTAGAGAAGATACTTGATACTATGTTATCATATACAGGACGATCCAGAATCATAAAATTCTTTGTGTGCCGTTACGATGGAAATCAGTTTTAATCATCCGGATGTCATTCTTTGCAGACATCTTCAATCATTCTGATCTCTTTATATAAATCTTATCAAAAGCATTCCATGCCTGTTACTTTCCATGTACAGATCGTTCGTAGTAAACTATGAGCAATATCGGATGAGCAATTTACGTTTACAGACCAATAAGAGAGACATCACCAAAAGTATAATGATCAGAAAGATATAAAATAGAAAAATGGTACCACCAACTAATCGTATAACTATTTGTTATACAGTATGTGTCAATTGTATGTAGTCAGAAGCTAGAAGAATACCTATTTAGTCAACTTTAAGACACCACTTTTAAACCACTATTTTGATTTTTACAAAAAAATTTAAACAGAATATAGCTATAAGTACAACTGTCTCATAGTATGCAATGGAATGTACTCAATATTGCACATTCCTTGAAGTAGAATATTTGACGAATTTACGAATGTACAACAAGGTACATAAGCGAGCCACTCGGTTTTCTGCCTTCATTACTAAATTTGAAAAAATCTAATCTTAGGGCACTTTTTGTGAGGAATTGAATTTTTGTAGAGAGAGAACTAGTGAAACGTCAAATACACGAAGTTTAGTCAAAAAGTGAAGATTTTTTTACATGGAAATCGATATGGTTCCGTTATTGTGATA
>JANEYF010004114.1:0-125000 GCA_029963845.1 Rhamnusium bicolor
AAATTCAGGAGGGTTCCAGGCTGGAGATTTGGTTTGGCTATATAACCCACAACGAAAGAAAGGCAGGTCCCCGAAGCTTCACCCGCCCTGGGAAGGTCCTTACACTGTTGTCACCAGACTAAACGACGTTGTATATAGAATTCAGCAAAGTCCAAAATCCAAGATGAAGGTGGTGCATATTGAGAGACTAGCCAAGTATGCAGGGAATAATGAATTGCCTGATCGGGACGTTCAGGCTTAAGGAGGGGACAGTGTTACGCCACTGGACTGTGCAGACTGGTTAGATTAGGTTGGAATTGTACACGAACGGCCGGGAATATTCTGGAGTGCTCTAGACTGGGTCAATGGATGTATAAATAAGACGCACGGTGGGCCGAGATTTAATCTGAAGTTGAACGTGAACGAGTAAAGAAGAAATAAGAAAGAGACTTATAAGTGTTCAGTTGTGATTATAGTTAAGACATTAATTAATCTATTGTTATTAATTGTTAATTAGTAAATAAAGTAGTGAATAAGTGTTACCTGGACTTTCAATCAACGAATCTACGAGTAGAGGTGTTTGTGTGGATAGCAAACACGTAACAATACGAACTTCCACGTTTCAGCCGCATACAATCGAGTTTCCTCTGAAATTTTTGTAAATTTCCGCTAATTTTTCTACTTTAAGCCAAATGGACCGGAATCTTGCAATTTGCCACCTGTTTTTATCTCATACACCATAACTATACCGAACGGACTAAAATTGTTGTTACCGCAGCAACAATTTTTTATAATATATAAATTTTTCCATCAAAATGACGTTTCCTTAATATATTTACTACTAGTTAACATTCCTAGGTTGCGTGCGGATGTTGAAATTAAACATAATTAATAATCATTATCATTTATTAAAAAAAAATCTTTCGCACAATAAGCAAACTTATAAACTATATTTTTAAACTATTTTTCGAAAATACAAATACTTATACAGAGCGAGTTATAAATAGGACATCGGCGAGTCATGATGTCAAAAACAGGGTCAGCGCAAGGGAATATTTGTTATTAATTTACATAAAAATTAAAACCAAATATTTTCTAAACTATTACTGTAAACCAATATCTTTCAGTGGCTTACGTTGTAGTGTTGAGGTTCTAAAAATGAGTAGCTGAAGTAGTAAAGTGAATGAATGTGTACTGGCACCAGCAGTTTATACCAATTTTTTTTCCACTGCACTGCACGTTTATTCATAGTTGTGTTACTATTCCTTATAAGCGAAATATATTATTAAAAGTTGTTTCATATGTTCTGCTGTTAAAATCCACCACCTGTCTGCAAAAATCCATTCATATGTTGAAACGAATACTCTATTCCGACAAATGCGATTGACACATAATTAAAATTCGTAAAGACGCCATATTTATTTGGAGCCCTAAACAATTCACTTCTTTGCCCAGTGTAGGTCTATTATTCGATGAACTACGACAAAACCAGGACTGTGTAAAACACTTTCTAGTTTTTTTGTTTACGTGTTGAGTTATGTCTCCAGATAACAATAAGTTGCTCTATAATGAGAGCGATTTGTGAAAAGCTTGCATGTATAAATTTTAAATCTTCTTAGACACTGGGATCAGCCAAGTGCCCCACCTTGTCAGTATAGACTGTGGGGGCAGTGGTGGCATATTGGGTAGAAATTCGTGAAAAAATCCCATATGTGCACAACGCAGCACCTGCGGGGAAGTAGTGCATAACATTTTGACTGCGAGAATAATGTAAATGCTAATTCACAGTTCTATGCATTAAGTATGTATGATTTTTAAGAGGATATTCGAATGTCTATGCAACTAGATAATTCGCAAACAGTTTGTGTTATTAAACGAAATTTATTTATTTATTAGGTACCAGTAGCGTTTAATTATAAAGTTTATAAAGTCACATTGAACTGAAACTAAGTAAAGTAATTATTACTCTAATCTAAAATTATTCCAAAAAATTATTCCTTAAAAGTAAAAACGTCGTAAAAGCATCAGAAATGATTTTTAACGAGTTTTATCTCATTTAAAACGGCAATTAAAACTGATATGGACACATTAAATTTAAACGAAAGGTTAACGTTATAGACGCACCTTTTAAAAAGACATTTATTTATTTATTTATTTACAAAAAAATCACAAATCCTAAGCAGTTATGTTTCAATATAATAAGCTGTGTTATTTAGATAAGACTTGTCAATAACGCTAGAAAAAAATTATCGCATGTGTTTATCAGTAAGATAAAGGCATTTATTATTATTGTTTAATATATCCCAGGCAATATGACCATATCGTACGATTACAAAAACTATCTATTATAGCTGTATTGTGTTCGCGCAATAATTATTGTATAATTTCTGTATCAATAACAAATTTGTCAATCTGATGACAAAATTAATGTAATTAATTGTTAAATGGACTACTTGTGGTAATTCAGTATGTATCATTTGATTCTTCCGCTGCATTCCTAACAATGTTGCAATTTATATGCATATGTAGTACAATTACAATACATACAGGATGACAAAGCGACGAAAGAACATGCTGATTATCATACATAACCAATCAGGCGCAACACCAGGAATGCGGCAGACAGTTTTTCTCAATATTAAATTCTGACTTTACAAATGACTTCGATCACGTACAAAGTTTTTAATGTACTGATTACTACGCTTCATCTCATCTGTTACTCTACTTTTTTGCTCTTATCTAAATCATCGTTCACACTATGTGTGATGAATTTAAATCAATCTCATACACAATTATTACCTTTGAGGTCCCACAAGGAACAAATTTGAGTCTATTATTTTTCTCGCTTTTTATAAACGGCATTGCCAAATTCATTTTTTCCGTCTTGTGACCTTTAACCGCAATCGCATGAATAACTCTTCTGAGATTCATTGAAATCTGAAAAAAATTGAGTTACCTAATACATTATGTTAACAACGAAGGAAACGGTTACCTGAGTACGTTTTTTTAAAGTGTATCGTCCTTCCGCATAGTTTCTATTTTTTGATTCGGGGGATTGTCTAATTTGTGTGCTATGTCTTCAAAGACTGGTGTCCGAACAGAATTGTCTCGGCATCAACATCTGGCCGACCTC
Source organism: Rhamnusium bicolor (assembly GCA_029963845.1). Classification (NCBI taxonomy): domain Eukaryota; kingdom Metazoa; phylum Arthropoda; class Insecta; order Coleoptera; family Cerambycidae; genus Rhamnusium; species Rhamnusium bicolor. Next base: position 3,113 of record JANEYF010004114.1, read on the forward strand.
TTCGCAATAAGTCGAATAATGCTTGTTGCCCACTTATGCGAGGCGTGGAGAAGCGCGGAAAAAAATGTTGCACTGGATTTATCTCATGTATTCAAATATACAAATCCCAACATAACCTCTTCTACGGGACGCACGTGCCCGCGCATTGCTTCGCATAATTGTGCGGATCTATTTGAATACATGAAATAAATCCCATGCAATATTTTTTTTCCCGCTTCGCTGAGCATAAGTGAGCAACAAGCTTAAGAATTCATTTGTGTCAAAAATTTTGCACCTACAATTGGGTTTTATCTTTTTTTCTAACAGGATCAGACCACCTATATACCTACCTAGAGTACCAGGGCACTAATTACAATTAAAAGGTTATTTAATATAATTGAGGAAACCCACAGGGTTGCTAAAAGCTTTCACCTCAACTTTCAAGGTGAATGATCCAGGCTAAAAAACCCAATTCAAAAAATGCAGTAAGAAACTAAGCAAAAAAGATCAGCAAAACGTTGGTAACAATAAAAGCATGCAAAACTAAGGTGTAAGGTGGGCTGCCTATCACTAAGAGTCCAAATCAACTAAAGAATACCTGACGCGCTAAATGCGCCGTTCCGGTTCACTTTATCAGTTTTGAACAATTTCACTTCAAACATGTTTTCTGTTCTCTAAGTATGTCGATTTGTCCTTTTAGAAGTATATTTTAAAACTCATTGGCCTTATTATATCTCTTAAAATTTTTAGGCTTATCTTAAAACCAGTATTGAACCCTTTGAGCACACATCACAGCCGCTTTAAAACCTATAGGATTTATGGTGCGAGAATAACATAACCTAAACATTCAGCATTTCGCGACGCTACATAATTCTATTCTTCGCGCCTCCCCCGTTTTTATTCAATGCGTTGTTTTTACTATAGTGATATTTTAAAACACTATATTCTGGACAAAGGGAAACCAAACCCTATTATGTTTAAAAGTGTTTTAGATTTTTGTCTGCTTCATTAAAACTCTAATAAATAGTTCTATATGAAGATTCGACTTGACACTTAGTGATCTCAAAGCATAGATTCATAGCCCGGCACTAACAACCACCCAAGATAATTTCATAAAGTAATTATAAAACTACAACACGTACTAAATTCTCTATAAAACTCAATTTTCCAAACTTAACAGCCATAAAGGTTTATTGACTGCTTGACAAATGTCTGGATAAGTCAGTCATCATAAGCCAATTATGACTAAAAGATAATTTAGTTTTGATGCAAGTTCTTGAAGGCCTCTTTAAAGTGCACTTGGCATATAATAAATTTGGCATAAATCACTAGTTCATGAGCTGGCCACTATAAAACACTGATAAAACCTATATAAACCTAAACAGGCAATTAAATTGTTACTTGGGTCTGCCATGCATATTCTCCAGACTCAAGAGTTCTCAATTTGACCTCGTCAAAAGTACTGTCCGTAGAACAAGCCACTTTCTTAACACCACGTGACTCATGTACCTGCTGGTAGGCAAGATCAACAGATCTAGCATATAAGATACGTGTATATTTTCTTTAGCAGGAGTGGACACAAGGTTTGCAATTCTTTAGATCAGAGTTAATCTTTTTTTGAAGAAACTCACAGTTCAACGTTCATTGTTAATTATATTACTGTTAATATTTTAATAATATTTTAATAATGATAATAACAATATTATACAAATTCCATAATCGTTAAATCTCAAAAAGGTTAAAATAATATCTAATAAATCCTATTTGGAACCTCTTTATTATTACTACCAACAAAATTTTATTTAATATTAAATTTAAACATTTAGTCAATAAAACATATCAATTTCGACTACCAATTTGTGTGATTTATGGATTAACCGAAACAGTTTAGATGTTATCTCAGTACATAATAATACAGAATCCATAAAAAATTACCTGTTTTATTATATGGAAATGTTTTTAGTGGCAAAGAAATAAGAGATGAGAGCCAAATTTAGAAATAATACATGAATCAACAATGAATACAAGATCCTTTGTGTAAGAATGTATTGTATTCCTTAATATTATTTATGTAGACAAAAAGGCCTCCCACACAGTATGACTGATGTATATAATTGTCTCCAGAATGCTGATACAATAAAAGCCTCTGCACTGGCACTGCTGCAAATTTTACAGTTTCTTAATACAAAATTAAATTTACATGTTTATTAATTTATTATAAACTGTACACTGTCTATAGATGCACTTCACAGACCAAGGTGTTCCTAAATAAATTTCTTTGCAAACGTTTTGATTTCTGGTGTCTAATGCGCCTTAATTTCCACCTTTTTTTTTTTTTTTTTGAAAGACAAAGGAATTACCTACCAACAAATAAAAAAAAATTAAAAATCGACCCACTGGTTTAAAAAAAAAAAAGGAAAAAGTTAGGTCAAAAATCAAGTGCGTCACTTTTTTGGAACTGAGTGTATTTTCTATGAGAAATTTTCTTTTCACACTGTTACAAGTATCTTATGGCCTAACTAAAAGTGTATTCATGTTTTCAAAATATTATACAGGGTACATTTTTTTATTTCAAACGTCGTCTTTTTTTCAAATCGGACCACCGTATATTTTCACATAATTTAGTAAAGTATTGAATTCTGCATCGATTGATATTACTATTCCCTATACCTATCTCTCTTGGTTTTCTTTTTATGTATGCATTTTTGTAAAATGTACATACAAAATCAGCGCTGTTTATAATACTCGAAATATAATCTTATGCAGTAGACAATGAAAATCATAATTTGGTTCTTCCTTTACTATAAACGAAAATAGCCAAGGAGAAAAAGATAAAATAAATAATCAATAAACAACACAAAGTATAAGAGATCATTTTGTACTAGAGATGTGGATTTCACGGAAAAGTAAAATTGGGACACGTTTCTACGGACATGTCCGGAAAAGTCCGGACTAGTTGGAAAAGTTAGACCTAACCTCAAAAATAAAAATCTATTGGAGATAGCAACTGGTATAACTAATTAGATAGATTTGAAAAAAATTAAACTTAATTAAAATGAAAAATGTATGATAAACCTACCATTTCAATTCCTATAATGTATTATTTCCTTCCTGGTAAAAATATTTTCACACTGTCGAGTTTTTGCCATGATTTTTACTTTTACTTTATTATTATTACAAACTTTTACCAAATGTTCAAAAAATATGTTGCTCTTCTTACAATTAGTAGTAAGTTTGAAATATAAAAAAATGTCGCCAGATTGTCATAAGTGGCTAACCTCTTTCAGGATTTTATTTTCATTATCAATGTTAATGGTCTTTATATTAAATAACATATATCTTCAACTTATTGATTTCAATTATTGGTTACAGTTATCATATATTTATCCAATAAATCTTTTAATTTTATCGTCAAGAAAGATATGCATTTCCTTGAATACAGCTATAAATTGCACATTTTGGCAACCCTGGCCAAATTTTATAATCTCTATTTACAAGATGCACATCTTACTTTTCCACGTTGAAAAGTGCCTCGGACTAGTCCACTTTTCCAGACATATCTGATGGATATTTCCAATGCACTTTTCTCACCCCACATCTCTCTTTTGTATTAAATTTATAAAAATAAACTTTGCAACAAACAATTTACAAAATCAAAATGAAACACGTTAAATATAAATATTTATTGCAACAAGTATTCAAATTGCTCTCCATTTTGCTGCAAAGAAGCCAATAACCTGCAATTTACGGCACTTACAGTGGCTCTGTGAATTTCCAGGGCATTTACTTCTTGGAATGCAGCCCTTACCGTGTTCTTTAGATTATCTTTGATAGTAGCCAGAGTAGCATAAACAATATTTTTGATATTACTCTAAAGGTAAAAATCTAAGGGGGCCATATCAGGGCACCTTGGAGGCCATCTCTAAGGTACTTTGTAGGTAATTCGTCTATCTTGGAATGATGCCTCCAATTCCTCATAAACTTCACGTGTTATGTGGGCCGCAACCATCCATTATTTATTGACGATTTATGCACTGAATTGAAGTGCGACAAATTAATGTTTGCAGATGATTTAAAAATATTTAAGAGCATAAATTCCGTAAACGATTGTATATATCTTTAAGAAAACCTTAATATCGTCAGCAAGTGGTGCGGCCTGAATAAAGTTGGTATCAATGCTGCTAAATGTAGTGTCTTACACAAAAAAGAAAAATTGCTTTAACTACAACTACAGCATTAACGACACTGTTTTAGAGCGCATACAAACAATTAAAGATTTAGGTATATATTTTGAGTTTTGTCGAACATATACATATCAAATCTAAAGAGGCAATCAAAATGTTAGGATTTATCATAAGAAACTGTAAATCATTTACTAATTTAAATTGTTTAAAATCATTATATTATTCATATGTACGATCAAAACTTGAGTACGGATCCATAATCTGGAACCCTTACTATCTAGTTCACAAAGGCGCGTTAGAGCAAGTTCAAAGAAAATTTTTAAAATGTTTATCATTTAGAGACACAGGAATATGTCCTGGGAGGGGTATAGATAACAATTATCTTCTAAGCACATTTCATTTTGGAAGTTTCGAGTACCGACGAAGTTGTTCTATTATACTTTTTCTATACAAATTATTACATAATAAAATTGACTGTCCTCAAATGCTTTCAAATTAATTTTTTCACTCCAGGAATAAATACATTCTCGACAAAATCACACATTTTACACTAAACGAGCCAATACCAATATGTTGCTAAAATCACCAATACATTGTATGTGCCATTATTTTAACGAATTAAGTCAACATTGTGATATAAACCTTTGCACACAAAATCAGCTGGTAAAATATGCTAAGCAAACTTTTTTAGTACATAATTTTAGCTTATTATTCCCTTTATTGATTGTTCCTTTGTGTGTTACGTAGATATACATTTTTTCTCATCGTTATTTATATTATTTTACTTTTTCAATTTTCAAATATAGTTCTTATTTTGTTTTTCTTAACTATTACTATCACACTATCTTTTCTTTAAATTTAATTTTCAGTTGCTTTAATAACATCTATGTTATATCTTTATGTTTAATATAAAGATTTGTTACTAAATATTATAAAATGTTTCGTAGTATTTAAGAGTAATTTAAATTGTCCTGCAATTGGGTGTTGCCTGTTGGGCAAATAAAGCATATTATTATTATTATTATTATTTGGTAATACGATTATAAATATTAAGGATCAAATTATCAATAAAATTGACAACTTTTGTCCTCTAAGTTTCCACGTATTTATTGCTACTTAAATTCTCGTCGTAGATGTAATACTCAACCATGTTATTCTATTACCTAATAAGTAGAAAACGTTAAAATTAAATTTGATTGTTTAGTTGTACCACATGAGGATTTTGTTGTACCCAATGGTGTGAATTTCGCCTGTTAAAAATTCCTTCTTTGGAAAATTTAGATTTCTCAGCCCATCCACCTTTTCAAAAAGTTCTTGAAGACCTAGCCACCTGCTTACAGAAATTTGTTCTTTCGGAAAATATTCGGGCATCACTTTTTGGTAAAGTTATGCATCTTGCGCTTTTTTTGGAGTCCTTTAAACAGACGAATATGAAAGTCATAAATCATTACTAACACCAAGTAAGCCTGAACATTGGTTTCTGGCTGTATGGACTAAGTCCTAATGCCATAAAAAAAAACAATTGGTTTCATTCTCTTCATTATCTGTAACTGGCTTCGATATAGTTTTTACTGTTTTTACTTTGCCAAATTTTAGAAAATTTTATATGATTCTTCGATTTATTGTTGGTCATTGGTAATAATTGTGAATATTTTTCATTCAATTTTTGCACTTTTTTCTGATTATGTGGTTATTTTCCCCATAAATACAAAACAAAACTAATATTACAGCATTTGAATAAATGTTTGTCATTACTTTTCACTAATAATTTGCACATATGACGTTTGTAGTAAAGAACAAAACAGATTGCGATTTTCATTTTCTGCTACATAAGATTATACAAACCGCCAATTTTGTATGTACGTACATTAGACTGGGCCAAAAAAAATCGACAATTTTTTTCTTTAAAAGCTATATCGAAAATATCATTCAGAATGACAAAAAAAAATATTGTGAAAGTAATTTTAAGAGGTCTATCATCGTTAATTTCGATTTTTTATTTCTGATTCAATTTTTTGTTTCAAATCTGCCAAACCATTGAAGAAAAAAAATTATCAACACATATTTTTGAAGGAAATTAAACGCCCTACAAAAAAGGTAAGCCTTGAAAATTGATATTTTTTTTCGATTTAACTTTTTAACTTTGGAATTTTTTAAATAATGAATAAGCTTACATCTAAATAAGGACGATACATAATTTTGAAGGAAATTTTATGCTCTACAAAAAAGGTCTCTTGACATTTTTTGTGTAAATTTACTTCTTCAAAAGTTATTCACGATTGAAGTTAGAGAAATAATTAAATTCTTGTTTTTTTTTTTTGGACCCAATTTTTTCTGCTCAATGTGACACATTTATTTCATACATTATCGAAAATTATTATTTTATCAATATAATCACTAAAAATATCCAAAATTCATAATATAGTCAAATTTATTCTCCCTCAATTGCTGTTTTCTCTACAAAAACATAAATTTTCTGTTTTAAAATAATTTTTAAAATAACAATTATGTAGTTTTGCTATTGAAAATCATTTATTTACAATATTTTATACATACATTATATTGATAAAATAATAATTTTCGATAATGTATGAAATAAATTTGTTCCATTGAGCGGAAAAAATTGGGTCAAAAAAAAAACAAAATTTAATTTTTTCTTTAACTTCAATCGTGAATAACTTTTGAAGAAGTAAATTTACACAAAAATGTCAAGAGACCTTTTTTGTAGAGCATAAAATTTCCTTCAAAATTATGTATCGTCCTTATTTAGATGTAAGCTTATTCATTATTTACAAAATTCCAAAGTTAAAAAGTTAAATCGAAAAAAAATATCAATTTTCAAGGCTTGATTACATGGAAACGGCTTGTCTGACGAAAATTTTCAATCAGACCTTTTTTGTAGAGCGTTTAATGTCCTTCAAAAATATGTGTTGATAATTTTTTTTACTTCAATGGTTTGGCAGATTTGAAACAAAAATTGAATCAGAAATAAAAAATCGAAATTGACGATGATAGACCTCTTAAAATTAATATTAAGGGCTCAAACTTTCACAATATATTTTTTTTGTGATTCTGAATGATATTTTCGATATAGCTTTCAAAAAAAAAAATAGTTGATTTTTTTGGCCCAGTCTAAATTGTACATATTACAAAAATTGGTCCATAAATAAGAAAATTGAGAAGAAAACCAAGAGATAGGTATATGGAATGGTAATATCAATCAATGCAGAACTCAATACTATATTAGATTCTCTAAAAATAAAATACTCTGTACAATATTTTGAAAACATAAGGACACTATTAATTAGATCATAAGATGTATAAGTATGAAAAGAAAATTTCTTAATTGGCTACTCGATAGAAGATATTGATTTTCTTTCGTCTACCGTAAAATTTTTTTAAAATATTAATTATCTTGAAAGCATATGTTATGGTGCATAAACACTAGCTAACATTTTATGAGGAATCGAATTCTGCAATAATATACCCCTCATACAAATTTTCAAATTTTTAAACATCTAATGCCCGCTTTCCATGAATAACCCTGTATACGCTTTGTATATAACCTTATTCATCATGTTTAATTAAAATGAAAAAATATATTATGCAATCTGAAAGTTGATTCCCCAATAGGTATGTATTTTGAGGTGTTTAATTTCTAATAAAACTAGTATGTCAACGTATGTACTCATGCGGCAATATAAATAGGAATTTTTTCATTTCATTTTAAAGGTTAAAAGTACGGAATGTAGTTATATTTTGCAATATGTTGACTTAATACTAAAAAATATTTCTTCAGTTATGATAGCAAACATAATATATGAAATAAGACAGAAATCTACGATCAACAAAAATTTATTACTTCTATCTGAGATGCTTTCTCATCCCATCTCGTTAAAGGAATAAATCTTTGTGCCGCCAGGTAAAATTTTATATTTGTCAAAAAAGGCAAGTCTAGATCTAAAAGTAATAATCCTCAATAAATTCTTGTTGTGAATGCCCACACTGGTTTTTGTTTTGTTTTTTTTTTCTGTATTTTATTTGTTCGTTTAATTTACATATTTGGCAAAAAATGTATGTTCATTTTTTACCTTTGCTTTTAATACCTGTATATTTTTAAATTCTTCTTTTTTATATCAATGAAATTAGAATAAACGTTTTAAAGGGTTGAACCACTTGTTACACTACAAGAAACAAAGTATATTGGTGAGAGGAATATTTCCAGGGAACTTATTACTGGGGAGAAACGGGGATATACACATAGGTTCAGTGGTGTGCCAGATAGTGCTCTGAGGTACCTTAAGGAAAGGAATTTACAAAATCTAACACACCTTAAAAATGCAATAATTTGTCGAGATTAATCTAAACGTTTTTATTTTCGGTGTTGTTATTTTTATAAACTATTACTTAAACCGTTATTAGTTTTATTAAGACAAACAATTTCATCGTTGCATTTGTTCCATATAAACTGCTTTTCATTGGGGCGCATAGTATTGAAAATGCTGATCGTTAAAATCAAAATTAAGGTCAGCGTCTTATTTTCAAGATCAAATGGAAGAATATAGAGTTTATTCTCTAGGTCCTACAATTGAAGTACAAATGCCTGTTGTAAGTTTGCAAGCACGCTAGTGGAATGAGCTTTATGCTACACGCGTTAATATTCTCGGATTTTACCGCTTTTCAAAATTAAGTCACTCGACTGAGATTTGGGATTAACTTGTCTGGAATCAGCTGGATAAGATCTTAAAATCAGTCATTCGTGTGTTGAAACAAATGATAAGCGTTAAGGATGTCATTTTTGTTGTGCATGACCCTTTCAGTTGAACGAGTTCTTACAATTCTTAATTTAATTAAGGTGCAAAATGTAACATTGCATATATTTCATATCTGCTAAAGATATATTTCCCCATGTAGTCAGTTTTAAGGCAGTATTGGTAACAGAGACATTTTACAATTCGTAAGGTTGTTTAAGACAAATAAAATTTGTAGGTACTTCTATTTCTTCACAGTTTACTCGATAGTAACAACAATTATATATTATAGACTAGCTATTTTTACTTTCTTATACCTTATATGTATAAGGAAGTATAGTATTCGTGATTTTTTTTGACCCCAAGATTTTGATTGATATATACGTTTTGAACCCTCCTAACTCCATTCTATTTTCCGAATGATGTCTGTCGGTTCGTGTGTGTGGATGTGTGCGTCGTTGTGTACGTGGTTAAGTGCGTGGTTGTGTTCGTGGATGTGTGCGTGGATGTGTGCGTGGGTGTGTGCGTGGGTGTGTGCCTGAGTGTGTGCGTGAGTGTGTACGTAGGTGTGCGTGCGTGCATGTGTGTGTGTGTGTGTCTAGCCACGATAACTTAAAAAAATACTACTAGGAGACTTCCCAAATTTGGCAATTATGATAATCAACAACATTTTAGGTGACACATTAAATATGGTGAATGTGATACCACCAGAAGAGACATAATTAATGAAAGATGAATAAAATGTACAATTTTAGGAAAAAAATTTTTTAAAGTTTTATTGCATTTCTGGGCGAATCTCGACGAAGTACAATGAAAAAAAAATTAAGTTTATGGAAAAGATCTGTCCGCATGTCTGTAATATCGCGATAGCAGCCACAGTTTTTGAGATAAAGCTTTCAAATTTGGTACACTTGTTCTAAAGACCAAAGACAATGATAAATTCGATGATGAGCAAAATTGGCCAGCTAATGGAGGTCCACGGGACCCAAACTTTTTTTGTATTTGCCTTTACAAAAAAAATATATTCTTGATGAAAGATTATAAATCATATCTACTAGATTAAGCCAATAAAATATATTTTCCAAGTACTTAAATAAAGTTAATGTAAACTGAAATTTTTTACACATTTGACCTCATAAAATGAGGTTAGGATAAATTTAGCAGTTTGACATTTGAAATGTTTAATTTAGTTACAAAAATGTCGATGTCAATAAGAAGAAATTATTAAAATATATGACATGAATTATTATTGACAGTATCGAACGATGCTGAAAATTATTTAAAAATTTTAATGAAACATTTCAAGGTACACTATTAAAATTTAACTGAAGTAAGTGAAGAACTAAATAGAATGTTTTTTTAGATCAGGATAATATATACTGGTATAAGTTATGTGCTGGCCACATATTTTTCTATATAGACATGGGCGCCGTTTATGCAAAATGACAGGTGAAACAATCGTACTTTTCAGTGGTGGTTCGTGATCTTGAAGGCATGAGGTACACCTAGCGAGGCAAAGCAAATAACACTGATGACAGATGTTTCTACAAAAGCGGCGTATCGTAGCGTAAGTGTACCTCTTGTCTTTAAGCATTTTGTTTTAAGTTCACATGAGCATTCAACGGAAAAATCAAATGGTTTTGTGAAATATTGGATGGAATATGTAGTAAAAAATAAAAACATAATTTAAAAATATATACACCCACAAAATTGTTAAAAATCAACGAAAAATCTTTCGTTTTTTTTAAGTAGGTTCTTAAAAAATTCCATTTCTGATAGTTTTAGGCAACTAGTTAATAATATTTTTTTAAAAATTCGAACATTAAATTAGCATTACTTTTTCGTTTTTAAAGTTTTGTTTTGGATTTACTTTATTTTTGAAACTTTGTAAATTATCTTCTAATAAAACACCCTCTCCACCTGACTATAAATTAAGAATCCTCTTTCCTTTCTCAAATAAATACGATTTGAAGTATGAATTGTTCGATTACAATCGCATTTATGGCGATGTTTATCTAGAAAAAAGTCAGAATAAAAATGAAACATTTTTCCTTTTTCTTTTTACAGAAACACGTCACAATTTGTTTTTATTAGCAAGCAAAATGCCAAATAGGCGAGAAGTAATTTGGAGCCAATTCATTATTAAAATCGATACGATTTTATTTTTTTCGAAAAAATGCTCCAGAGGTAATTTTGGTTTAAAAAAATACACTTAATTTTACGATTTTCCATTTATTTGAATTTTGTTTTTGTTGAGTAAAATCGTCACCATACATACTGTTTAAATGACAGTCCCAGAATTTTTTCTTAACTTAATAGTTTCTTGGCAAAATTTTCAAGAATACTCAAACAACGCAGTCAGATGAGACTTAAAGTTAATCGTTATATCGTTTACTGGTTTACACTTTGCTTTTTTAGGTAACCTCACAAGAAAAATCAAGGAGGGTTAAATCTGGGGACCACGCTGGCCACTACATTGCCTTTTTCTTATACATCCATTTGAAAAAAAATGATTCAGATAGGCATGCACTGATCGTGTAAAGCGAGGCAGTGCCAGTGCTTTGGCTTGCTGATCCTACAAAGAGTTATGTGGTATATCGGTATCACTTTCATTAGGGTTTAGCTCTTCATCTTTATTAGGGTATAGCAGAAGCACCCCACCCGTAAAAATGCCAAATATGCAAGTTGTCGCTCTGGCCTTGTCCAGATACTGATTTTTTATTAAACTGTGTGTGGGATTTTATCATTTAGTTGGGATTTTCTGGTTCCCAATAATGACAGTCTTGCTTATTGACTTTGCCGTTATGACAGAAAATGTCCTCATATCAAAAAACATCGCAGTAATTATGGACCGTTGTCTGCGTCACAAAACTCTAATCTAGATCATTGATCAAGATCAAACTCATTCAGTTCATTCGACTTTTGCTGTCTGATCGTTATCAGACAGCAAAAGTCGTTACAAAGTCTTTTGAACACTCAAAATTCGTATTATAACATTAACAACCTTGTTACACCGAAAGTCAATTGTTTCATCCACTGTCACCCACAAAAATTTATTTCCTACGTCCTCTATATATCCCATAACACTTCGTAGATATATTTTACGCAATGTATGGCTACTAGGTAAGGGAAAATCTGGTAGGTATTTTGCGAAGAAACCTCTAAACTCAGCACTGTCGATTACGTTCCAAGACAGCCTGCATGCACAAAACATGAAAAATAAAAAAAAATCCTGTTCTATAACTGTACCGGAAATATTCTGTCGATGAATAGCCGATTTTAAATGTATTTCACAATCACGGCGTGTATGAAATACGTAACGTTAATTGCATGGGGTACACTGACTATGTGAACCATCTTGTAAATTATCGTAGTTTTCAATCATTTCTTGTAGTCTATGCATAAACGGTAATGACGACGCCATTGCTAAGAGCGTGTTATGCGGCAACCAAACCAAACACCACCGCGCACCCGGAGACTTTCATGTTGCTAAGATAACTGAACTGGGGATACCACCAGCCAAAGCTGTCAATCTGCCTATAATTGTACATGGGAGAGTCCCGGATACCAGCAGAGTCCTTGCACCTTTTTTCCTCGATACTGATTATGCTGGTTGCATATATTACAGGTATATACCACATGAATTTTTAAGTGGTGTGTTTATTAAAATTTTTATTTGTTTTGTAAGTGCCGGCTCTGAAAAATGGAAAACATTTCCGGTCATTGATGATGAGAAGTAATAGTAATAATATGGTCCGTATAATATGTGAATTAATAATTAATAGATTAGATAAATTTTTATATCTAATTACGTAAACAAACTTCATATTTTTATTATTTTAAGACGAAAATATTTTTATCAAGTTAAAATATCTTAAGTGTTTCATTTTTATAATAAATATTTTCATACTTCAGATTCTAAACATTCAAATAATGGTGGCTGGTTGTCAGAGGTGCAACGTACCCGTTTGTACCTGCTCAACCTGTTGCCTTAAGCCTCCCTTAACTATAAAGAAAGCCGTTATTATTATTGCACACCTAGCTTAGATTAGGAAACTAATCTAAGACACCTAGTGACATTTTTGTAATTCCTACTACAGTGATTGTGGCATGGGTAGCTTCATAAATAATAATACATAATAGATACATACAAGCTACAAATTATAGTAAATAAAAGATGACAGCCCGACACAATTAACTTTAGAATTAATTGTGCAGTAAGTTTTGTTTTTGTAAGAACATGGGTATATAATCTCGATTTTGTTGTAGTAAAGACCTGTTTTTGCACAAAATGATAAACAAAATACATTTATAAAATTAATAATTTATTAACTAACAATATGACATTAATGGCTCATTGTGTGGTAAAGCGGCGTTTATAATTAAAACATGTTTAAACCTCTAAGGACTGGTTAAGCTATTCCACGGGTTTTATCTTTGGAAACCGTTCAAAACTTTATTAACACGCAGATAGAAATTTTTCCCATAAAAGAATCCGTAGAATAACTAAATAAATATAACATACTACATACAATAAAGCAATTAATTAAGAAATAAAATGGCCCACAAGGGAATTAAGAGCAAGAAGGTAAATATGCAATAAAATATAAAACTAAGTTTTTCAGGCACAAATTAAAATTTCCCATTTAAGTATTAGATGCAGTGTTATTTGATCTTGTCAAATGTGCATGTTATTTTAACTAGATGTAAACAAAACAAAATAAATAAAAACTGTGTTTCATTTTTAACCTTGATTTTGGGAAAGAGTGAATCAGATATGTGAAAATGTGAAACAAGACTGTAATTCCCATAATGTTCAAATTAATAAACACTCGGCACTAGTATCAAAATTAAATCTTTTCTTCTTTTCTTTTTGTGTATTTTTGTTTGATTTATTTCGACCTTTAAATTTGTTATAAATTTCTTCCCGAATCTAACCAAAATTTAAAATTCACTAGAAATTAAAACATTTAAAACTAAAGATTAGCGGACATAGACATGCCGCTCCAGTTCAAATATTTTCCTACATAGAACATGAGTTGATATTTAGTGGTAAATTAGTCCCCCGGCCTCACCTCACCCAACCCCTCACCAGCTACGCTGTCCGTCGGCGCGTGGATGTTTGGTTGGCTCTGAGCTTGACTGTCTGGGTGGATGTGTTGTTATTTGTTAATGTTAAATAAATTTTTATTTGATTTGATTTGTACAAGCTGAGAAAACAAAAATGTTTGGTCTATACAATACTGAGTACTAGCAGCAAACAATGTTAGTCTTTTGTCTATAATATTTGGTACTGTCGCGTTAATCTTTTCTTTTCTTAACACTCGAATAAAAACTATCACTAATCCTCAACGATGTTCTTATGCCGAGGTCACAACTCATGCTGACTAAAACCAACACTTCCTAAAATACAGGAGTTGTTGCTAAAACACCTACACATGTACATACTTTCAACTTGTACCGACCTGCAGAAACTCGCAGTTCAATAGTTTCATATTTTCCCCAGCACTGCTTCACATTATAACAAATTTGTGTTTCCATTTTTCCCATAAATTTTAACGAATGATAAAATAAAATTGCCAAAAAATATATAATATATATAATTATAAAGATATGCAATAAAAAATTAAATTTATTTTACATATTTTTACATTATTGTGTAAAAAAACCTCGTGGAGAGTACAAATTTGACAATCAATGTTTTATATTGTTATACCCTTTAAATTAAACAATAACTGAATTAACGGTTTTTCCGTAAATTGAATTATCAATTAATTAGAAGCTTGATTCACATTTACTCTAATTTTTACGTCTTTCACATTTACTACCCCCTTGACCATGGGTCTAATTTGAAAGGCTGCAACTTTGTCAAATATCGACCAAATATTTTTTCCTCACAAAAATATGAACAATTTTCTTGGTTATAAGGATCATTTAAAATCATTGTAATGTTTCTTCTATACAATGCCCATCTAACAAAGTTAAACATATTTATTGAAAATCGTTATTATGACGTAATCTGCATATCTGAACACTGGTTGTGCGTATCAGATCTAAAAACGATTAAATTACCTGGCTATTATCTAGCGAACTATTATTGTTAGAATATACATAAACATGGTGGTGTTGTCATTTTCCTAAAAAATAATTTACAAAGTAAACTACTCGATCTAAAAGATTTCAATAGTGAAATAAATAGTGAATTTTGTGGTGTGGAAATTTTTGGTGTCATAGTTATATCACTTTACAGGTCCTGTTTGGGGGATTTTCAAACATTTTTGCAAAACTGAAAGGCTTTTGCACAAGTTTTTAGATAAGGATAAAAAAATCATACTGACTGGTGATGTTAATGTGATTTTTAAAAATATTTCAACTAATTTGACAGAGTTAGTAAGCTTAGTTACTTCTTATGGCTTAAATATTACAATCTCTGATTTTACAAGGATTTCACAGCAATCTGCTAGTTGCATTGACATTTTAACTAATTTGTCAGAAGATGGTTATGTAACTGGTGTTTTAGACCCCTGCCTTTCAGACCATCTAGGGAAATTCATTACAGTAAGGAATTCTAAGAGAGACATTCCTTCGAATAAAATCTGTAGGAGAAGGATCACGAGTGATATTCTCAACAGACTGAGAACTACTTTATCGGCGATAGACTGGAGTATTGTTGTGACGCCAGATTTAAATATAAATTTGTTTGTTAATGTTCTTGTTGATACCTACAAAAATCTTGCATGTACTTATTTTCCGATAACTAAATATGATCCTAGGATCTCTAAATCTCCTATCAACTGGTACAATCAACCATTACATGATATGAGAGACACGCTATCCTCCATTAAACAAATTTGTAATGTCAGTAGAAATCTGGAATTTCTAACTGTCTACAACAACTGTCGTAAAGATTACAAACTTGCTATTACAAATACAAAGAAATCAGCATATGGCCATTTCATTTCAACATCTGAAAATAAAATGAAGGATAGTTGGAGACTTGTTAATTTTGAACGAAATATAAACAGATCGCACAAAATTGGATCCAATTTATTGCATGATACTTTTAATGAATTTTTTCGGAAGTTGCCAACGACATAATTTTATCACTCCCCGCTATCAATTTAAAAGCTACGGAGTTATTAACAAACATTACTTCTCCGTCGTTTTTTTGCAGCCTGTAACTATCGAGGAAGTCTTAGAAGCGATTGGAACTTCAAAAAAACTCTCAATATGTTGACACTAATGAACTAAACAGCACAATTGTAAAAAGAAACTGCTGACATTATTGCACCTATATTATAAATGCTTGTTTTAGCTCAAAGGAATATCCTGATGCCTTTAAAATTTCAAAAATCATACCTCTATTTAAAAATGGTGATCCAAACTCTCCAGACTACTATCGTCCTATTTCCATCATTCCTATTTTTTCGAAGATCATGGAAAAAAATTTAAAATCCAGGTTGACCCTGTACTTAGACGACAACTGCCTTCTGTGTCCTCATCAATTTGGGTTTCGTAGAAATTGCTCAACCACTCAAGCTATATTAAATGTCGTGAGTGGGATAGTCAATGGTCTTTAGGAGGGAAATCACACAATGATTACATTATGTGACCTCACCAAGGCCTTCGACTGTGTCGCTCATGACATTCTATTGAAAAAAAATGTCTTTCTATGGATTTAGAGGAGTTCCACTTTTACTTTTTTAGTTCTTACTTAAATAATAGGAAACAATGTGTTGCACTTAATACTACAATATCTAAACTCAATCTTGTTAGGAATGGTGTACCCCAAGATTCCGTCCTTGGGCCCATATTATTCATACTATATATTAATAATTTGTATAATTATTTGCTTCTTAAAAAATGTGTTCTCTTTGCTAACGACACCACTTTGAATTGTTCTGAAAAAAGTTTGTCAAATCTAACAGAAGTCGCAAAAGAGACTGAAGAAAGAGCTGAGAATTAGTTCACAGCAAACAAACTAAAATTAAATAGAGATAAAACAAAATCTCATTTTTTCCTCAAACGTTAATATCACTGAGGGTAAGATTACTACGGGTCACTTTGGATGACAAGCTAAACTGGTCTCTTCATGTCGATCAGTTGGGTAGAAAACTGTCTAGTGTGATTTTTTTACTCCGACAAAAGAAAAATGTTTTAAGCCCTGAAATTCTTAAAAATGCTTACTTTTCTTTATTTCACAGTCATGTCTGCTATGCTATTATTTTGTGGGGAACTCAACACATGCCCATAAAATTTTTGTACTACAAAAAAAAAGCTGTTCGCAATATAGAAGGTGCAGGAATAGCTGACCAGTGTTATCCCTTATTTATTAAATTGGGTATAATGCCTGTTCCATCCCTATATATTTATTTCACTCTACTAGAAGTCCACAAAAACATTAATAGCTTCAATAGCCAAACTGATATTCATCAATACCCTACTAGATATAGCAGTTTACTAAGAAGTTGTTTTAGATTAATGAAATCGCAAAAAATTCACTTAATTTAAAAATATATAATAAGTTACCGACGAATATTAAAGCATTAAATCACAACTGCTTTAAACGTAATGTAAAGCATTTTATTTTAAGAAACTGTTTTTATTCCATAACTGATTATCTAGAATCGACCCTAGTATTTTTTTTTAATTAAAAATTTTCTTTGAATATGGTATACTGGTGTGGAGTGCATTTTCTTTGTATTTATGGATTTTTTTTTTTTTAAATTAATTCCAAGTCTAAATTTCTGCTAGTGTTATACACAACGGAATATTTTAATTTTATATTTTATCAATGTATTATTCGACTAATTTTTATACCTTTATACATTTTTTATGTGTATTTTTATCTACCGATGATATAAGTTAAATTGACGAACTACAAATGTACCCGACACGTATGAATGTAGTCAAATATAAATAATGTTTTATATTGTTTTAATATTGTTTTTATGTATGTATGTGTTCTTTATTTTTAATGTGTTTTTTAGGGACTAGACATTTATGTGACAATACTTTATAATTATTTTATATTATTATTTACTTTTATGTAATCTCTACCGTGACCTGCTGTATACATTGTACATGTAACATAGTCAAATAAATATCTATCTGTCTATCTATTAATTTTGATAACATCAAATATATTATCTCTAAGTAAAAAGAAACATTTGGTCAATAAATGTAACCAACCATATTATACGAAACTATATTAAGTAGAATGAAAGTAGGATATATGTTTGCTCAGGATGTAACATGTATATTTGACTAGGGATTTTCGTTTTTGGTGTCAATATTTTTTTTAATCTCAATATTTGTTTGCTTCTAACCTATGAACACTGTTATTTACTTCAATGCAATTCTTGCTCCTAGATTGAGCAGTTGTTTTAATAGTTTCTATGATAAAATATATTGAGAGTATTGTTTTTGACTTATTCTATACCTAAAACTATATTAGCGCATTCAGTTAAGAATGACAGTATAAAATATAAAAAACTACACGTATTTATTATTATTATTATCGTGTTAGGTTTGAAAGAATGCCTATGTAATACCCAATAATTTTTTTAATATTTGTTTCTAGAAATACCTAAATACCATGCAATGATGTGTCAGATTTTTTAACATATTAAGCAATTACATTAAGTTGCTTTTTTATGTACAGTAATTTTTTTATGGTATTATTTTCTACATTTTCTGTAATCAGGTGCAAACCTGTTGAAAATAAAGACACTATTATTATTACTATTACTGTTATTAAAAATGTTACATTCTCAATATTTTTCATAACACCTCGTCAGTACTTTATATTTTTTTATAACAATAATTTAATTAGTTTCTTGAATCGGGTTACAACCTTTGATATCATGATTAAACCCGGCTCGTTTTAAGAAATTGACTGGCGTCGGTGAGGGGCACGGTGTAACTTACAAAGACTTACCCCTTATATCATGTCCATTAACAGTTGTTTATTGTTGTCAGCGTACAACTGCATCATTAATAAACCTTATGTAGTATATTCTGCTAAACTTCTACGCCGGGATGTAAATATTAAGGCCTATTTTAAAAACGAACGTTCTACATCCAAAAACGTAAGATTTGCATACCAATAACATCGTTCTAAGTCACCTGCACGTCCATCACTTAGGCACTTGTTAATATTACGCAATTTGTCCATATCCAGATCTGCTTAAAACGTTTTAAAATTTCGCGGTAACAGAGCCATCTGTTAAAGTCTGAGTCGGGGTCTGAGTCAACAGGTCATCTGTTAACCCTCTAAAGTATTCCACACACGCTTAACATGAAATTTAAGTCACAGATAAATTTCCACAACGGATATTTTTGAGTACGATATTGTCTATGGCTTGCTCTTGCAACATTTTGTCTGCGTTATGTGCACTCCAGCGTATTAGGTGTTATTTACAAACACGTCAGTACATATATAACCGATCCGGTATATTTCAGGTCCGGAAATAAACCGATCCGGTATATTTCAGGTCCGGAAATTGTGATAAATTTGTATATTTAAGAAGCGATGGGTAAATGATGTTTCACTTTTGACATTGTATACGCTTACGAAAATATTATAAACTCCGCCCGCATATATGTATCTCAATAGCGTCTGTGTTTGACTGGTCGCTGGAAACCTGTGCCTATTTCTCGGCGCATACCGTACATCCGCCCTCTATTGCCGCTCAGTAGACTACATTCCAATGGACCGGCGTTAAAATGACACTAAAACTGAATTAGTTTCCACAAATACTGGAACAGTCAGTACTAGACTCAGAACGCGTCTGAGGCTTGCATCAATGTGGGAATGATTAAGACTATCGACTGTTAAATTTAAATCCTCTCCAAATGATGCCGACTTGACTGGTCGCTGGAAACCTGTGCCTATTTCTCGGCGCATACCGTACATCCGCCCTCTATTGCCGCTCAGTAGACTGCATTCCAATGGATCGGCGTTAAAATGACACTAAAACTGAATTAGCCTCCACAAATACTGGAACAGTCACTACTAGACTCGGAGCGCGTCTGAAGTTTACATCAATGTGGGAATGATTAAGACTATCGAC
This sequence comes from Rhamnusium bicolor, assembly GCA_029963845.1. Taxonomy (NCBI): domain Eukaryota; kingdom Metazoa; phylum Arthropoda; class Insecta; order Coleoptera; family Cerambycidae; genus Rhamnusium; species Rhamnusium bicolor. Next base: position 23,102 of record JANEYF010004114.1, read on the forward strand.
TGTTAAATTTTAATCCTCTCCAGATGATGCCGACTTGGTTGGCGAAACACATGTTGAATTTAGTACCGAGTATGTATGTAACTATGTACTTCAGTGTTAATTGAAAAACTGACCGAACATTCCCTAAATGCATCAGGGCTATATTTGAAAACTCTACAATTTGGATGTAAATATCAAAAGACCCTTGCAGTACTCCACTGCCTTTTCTATTCATTTATTAATAGAATGCAAATGAAATCATGTTAGAAGCGCTGCAGTGCATACATTTACTCGTTTTGACATAATTCCCATTGAAATTTATTTGTACGGGATGACGTTACACTAGTTCAATTCCTTACTGACATGCATTTGACATTTTTGATTGACAAAATGCCGGTTAAATAACTGCGCTAGTCTTACTAGACGAGGGATAGCTAATAAAGGTCACGTACAAATTTATTAACGCAGAATAGTGAATTGTTTTACTAACTGGTTTCCGTACTGTCATACCTGTTCTTATTGTTTCCATTTGCCTTTTACCGGTATTCGATAGTGCAAGTCCCATGGTTCATTATACTGATATGAATAAATAATGGGAATCTATTAATTTAAAAAGTGCCTTAGGAGTATTCATGGCAGTTTTAATAAAATCAAATATATCAAACAAAATAATCTTGCTGAAGATTTTATCCACTTCATTTAATTGGTTGAAAATAATTATTACTGGTCGACATTTTGCAATTATCAAATTGTCATCTTTATTTTAAGAAGATATTTCTTTAAAGGAATCACTTAATTTATTCCAAGTCTAAAATGTCATGTTGTTTATTTAATTATATTATTTTAAATTAATTTATTCATCGTGTCCTTACCAAGAGATGTTATATTGTCTGTTTTCAACGAATATTTGGATACTTTATTATAATGTTGTGGGACGTCTTTAAATCAAATAAAAAATGTGTCAAATCATCTGGTAGGTTTCGACAACAAAAATTAAGTCGTTGCTTAGAATATGATTCTTGGTACTCTAACTGTTTAATTATCAAGGGTTATATCCCGAGTGCATCAAGTTTAATCTGTTAAACTGTGTACGTCACATAATTTTAAAAATTTTGCTTAGCAAATGACTTGAGTGTATAATAATTTGAAAAAAATTTTATCTAAAATTATTATACACGAAAGCATTTGCTCAAAAGCAAAATTTTAAAAATTGTGACGTACACAGTTTAAGTGATTAAAATTGATCCAAGAGGAATATGTAAAGATTATTTCCAGAATAGAAATCGTTATTATAGACAATAAACGCAGTTTCTATTTTATTAATTTTTGTTTATTTCATAACAATTATACAGGGTGAGGCAATAGTGCGTCGGACCTCGATATCTCGAGTTCTACGATAGCTAGAAATTTTTTAAAAAATTGCAAGTAAACTAGATAAAAAAAGTCTATAACTGGAAATTATTTTCGAACATACAGGGCGAGCCAAGACGAAATTACAGGACCAAGTGCCTTTTTTCTAAATGGAATGCTATGTATATCAGTACATTTTTTGAAGCCTCTTTCTAGGCTCTATTCATTTCTATATTATTATTGGCTATCTCCCAACCACTTTGATGTAAGAATTTTTTTGTTGAAATAATGCCATCTGCAGATGGATATTAAAAAAATCACCACAGTCACAATTATGGGTTTTAAGAAAAACTTATGTGAATACCAGTTACGAGACATCTAATTAATATTTTTGAATCATTTTCATTTCCTAAAAATGTACAGGGTGGCCAAAAATTAGTATTCAATTAAGAACTTTCTAAATTGAATTTTCTCAATTTTTTCAAATGGAATGTATATTTTTCAACGATGTGATGTAAAAATGAAAAACGAACATTTTTTATAAGTACTTCCCTATGACTAATTGCAACCATTTTCGTTTTATTGAACAATAATTACAACATTCAAAAATAAACTTAAAAAAGAGGTTTCTTCAAATAACTCAGTAGAAAAAATTATAACAAATGTTCCACATGTTGGCCATTTTGATTGACACACATCTCTATGCGCTTTTGAAATGAGGTTCCCACTGTTCCTAAAACTGCCGGTGTGATAGATCTAAAGGCAGTTATTATTCTTTCCTTCATATTTTGTACTGTTGTTGGTGTGTCTCTATTAACAATTTCCTTCACGTATCCCCATAAAAAGAAATCCATTTTTGTAAGATCTGGGGATCTAGCAGGCCATTTAGTGAGTCCATTTCTTCCAATCCATTGATGAGGGTAGGTATTAAGTGGTCTCTAACTGCATTTAAATAATGTGGTGGAGCACCATCTTGCTGAAACCACATCTTATTTCGAATTCTTCCAGGGAGATTTACTAATAATTGTGGCAGATAGTTTTCCAAAAAATTAAGATAAATAGCTCCAGTCAAGGTACCATCAAAGAAATGTGGCCCTATTACATGTTCTCCAATAATTCCTCCCCAAACGTTTATAGACCATATGTGTTGGTTATCAACTTGCATAAAAAAGTGAGGATTTTCCGAAGCATAATAATGGAAATTGTGCCTATTAACAAATCCATTTTTATGAAAAGTTGCCTCATCAGTGAATAAAACATTATTGAAGAAGTTGACATCAACTTGAATTTTACCTTTGGCCCAATTACAAAATTGTAGGCGCTTTTGAAAATCGTCATCAGATAATTCCTGGTGCAATCGAATATGATATGCATGCAACTTATTTGTTTTTAAGATTCGACCCACAGACCGTCTACTTATTCCTACTAATGAGGTCACTTCTCTTTGACTGACATGGGGATTTTCAACCGTTGCCAGCACCACAGAAAACTCATTTTCTTCGTTCACAACACGTTTTATTCTTTCACTTTTTTTATATTCGACATTTCCAGTTTCCAGAAATTTATCGAGAAGGTTTTGGAAGCTGCTAACATCAGGAAGCCTTTTTTTCAGGATAACGTTGGTGATAAATTCTATTGGCAAGTAAACAATTTCTGTCTGACTCGCCCAAAACAAGTCATGGTTAAATACTATTTACTCATTTCAATGGAAATGGTCCCACTAAATGGCCTCATTTCAAAATTGCATAAAGACGTGTGTCAATCAAAATGGGCAACACGTCGAACACCTATTATAAATTTTTCTAATGAATTATTTGAGGGAACCTCTATTTTTAAGTTTATTCTTGAATTTGACACTTATTTATTTATAAAACGAAAATGGTTGCAATTAGCCATGGGGAGGTACTTACAAAAAATGTTCGTTTTTCATTTCTACATCACATCGTCGAAAAATATACAGGGTGTTTCATTTGAAAAAAATTGAGAAAATTCAATTTAAAAAAATTCTTAATTGAATACTAATTTTTGGCCACCCTGTACATTTTTAGGAAATGAAAATGATTCAAAAACATTAATTAGATGTCTCGTAACTGGTATTCACCTAAGTTTTTCTTAAAACCCATAATTGTGACTGTGGTGATTTTTTTTAATATCCATCTGCAGATGGCATTATTTCAACAAAAAAATTCATTACATCAAAGTGGTTGGGAGATAGCCAATAATAATACAGGAGTGAATAGAGCCTAGAAAGAGGCTTCAAAAAATGTACTGATATACATAGCATTCCATTTAAAAAAAAAGCACTTGGTCCTGTAATTTCGTCTTGGCTCGCCCTGTATGTTCGAAAATAATTTCCAGTTATAGACTTTTTTATCTAGTTTACTTGCAATTTTTTAAAAAATTTCTAGCTATCGTAGAACTCGAGATATCGCGGTCCGACGCACTATTGCCCCAACCTGTATACCGGGTGTCCCAGCCTCGCGTCGGCCAAATGTCCTGGCTCTCTTATAAGAGATATCGAAAAATTTCAAAAACGGGGTGATAGAGGGCGCAAACGTGCATAGTTTAAAAATATTTTTAAATATACAGGGTGATCCATTTAGGCGCGACGACATAAACTTATGTTTTTTTAAATGGAACACTAGGTATATTAATACATATTTGAATTCTCCTTTTAAAGAAGACTCAAACGATATGCCACTTGATGGGTCTGCGATGGGTCGGTACCATGATATGGGTGAGTTTGTACCAGAAACATGCCAACTTTGTGAGCTCACTGTGACGTAATGGAAGAACATTTTGAGATCTAGATTATGTCAAAAATTGTCAAACACCCTGTAGTTTACGCTACTGTTATCGGATCTAACGAAATCGGTCATTTTATACCGGATGAGTCAGGAAGCGCTAAAACTATTTTTTCTCATTTTTATCAAATGGAACGCCCTGTATATTATGAATCCAAAGGAAAGCCCTTTGAAAGAGCTTTCCACTGATATAAAGGTTCAATGGTCTATCTATCATGGGTGCCAAGAATTTGAAGGCAAGGTGCACAATTCGAGGTTTATTAAAAAATTACGCTCAATTTTCAATTGTTTTGTGAATTTTCGCTGAAATCGGCTCTTTTCAGTAAGACAATTTCGAAAATAATGATATCAACTTATCTGCACCATGATAGTTCTCTGCAGACAAAAAAAAAATCAAGAAAGAGAGGAAACGAAAACTTTATTTGGAAAGAAACTGGGTGGAAGCACTGGAAATTAAACTAAATGTTCAAAAATGTTCCCATTCTCCCTGATACACAGTTGTAAACGATTTTCAGTTGTTCTTCGAACATCGGCTAGTGTAGCTATTGAGACATTGCGAAATGTTGCAGCGATTCTTTCCTGCATATCCTCCCTGGTTGTGGGCCTCACCCTGTAGACCTCCTGCTTCACATAACCCCATAGGAAAAAATCCAAAGGAGTTAGGTCTGGAGACCGTGCCGGCCATCTTATGGGTCCTCCACGACCAATCCATTGTTCCCCTTTCCAATTAGTTAAAAAATCTTTTACTATTCGATGGTTATGTGGGGGTGCACCGTCGTGCTGGAACCACATGTTCTCTCTAACGTCTTCATCTACATCTTGAAGCAGCCCCTCTAAATTCAAACGCAAGAAATTGTGATATCTTCGGCCATTTAATGCCCCATCCTCAAAAAACCACGGTCCAATGACATAGTTGTCTAATATACCACCCCATACATTAATTGACCATCGATTTTGGTGATCCACTTGCCTGACCCAGTGCGGGTTTTCAGTCGCATAATAATGCATGTTATAGCGATTTACTGTCCCATTACTGCGAAAGGTAGCTTCATCGGTAAATAAAACCTTTGATAAAAATTGGGCATCTTCGTTAATTTTATTTAGCATTATATTGCAGAAATTAATACGATTTTGAAAATCTTCCCCATAAAGGTCTTGGTGTAGTTGAATGTGATAGGGGTGATATTTGTATTTATTGATGATACGATTTACAGAAGTTTTACTTACATCGGTTTGTTGTTCAATTTCACGACAACTTATGTGAGGATTCTCTTGCACGTGAAGCAAAACTGTCAATTCGTGTTCTTCATTATTTACAACCATGTTCCTCAATTTTCTTTTGGTATAACACACATTACCAGTGTCCTCAAATCTTTCTCTCAAGTTTTTGAATGAGTTGGGATCAGGAGTTCGTCTCTCGGGGTATTTCATTCCATAAATCCTTGATGCCAATAAGCAATTCCTATCAGCTTCTCCCAAACAATATATCATATCAGTTAACTCTTGTTGGGTGAATTTCATTGTTACTCGTTCGTTTATACTAAGAAAAAATATCAACACTCGAAATTTTACAATAAAGTAAATTATTGACAAGACTGGTACTTTTATGACAGGTACCTACTTGATTTTTTTTGAATTTATTTCGATAAATTGAAAGTTGGAAGCAATTTCAAATTCTCTACAATTTTTTTTTATTTATTCATTCGATGATAGTACGTGGAACAACAGCTTTCCAAACAAAAATTTTACTATCTTTCATTGAATTGAAAATAAAAGTATTTTTTGGTCTTATTTTAGAAGAATGAATTACACCATTTTAAAGCTGAGAAAAAAATACTACGAAAAGCTACGTTTTATTAAGCACCGTTCTAAAATAATAAATCATTTCGCGACAAAATTACGTCGGGCTAGAAAAGACTTGTCATGACATGAATTTATATACGCATTTCAGAAAAAAAAATTAAATTTATCAGGCGTTGACTATTTTATACTTAAGTATTTTTCTGCACTGAAGTACGGTATTTTTCTCCGAGTATAAGGATAATTATTTTTGAAATTTTCTTACTGAAAAGCGCCGATTTAAGCGAAAATTCACAAAACAATTGAAAATTGAGCGTAATTTTTTAATAAACCTCGAATTGTGCCACTTTGCCATCAAATTCTTGGCACCCATGATAGATAGACCCTTGAACCTTTATATCAGTGGAAAGCTCTTTCAAAGGGCTTTCCTTTGGTGTCATAATATACAGGGCGTTCCATTTGAAAAAAATGAGAAAAAGTAGTTTTGGCGTTTCCTGACTCACCCGGTATAAAATGACCGATTTCGTTAGATCCGATAAAAGTAGCGTAAACTACAGGGTGTTTGACAATTTTTGACATAATCTAGATCTCAAAATGTCCTTCCATTACGTCACAGTGAGCTCACAAAGTTGGCATGTTTTTGGTACAAACTCACCCATATTATGGTACCGACCCATCGCAGACTCATCAAGTGGCATATCGCTTGAGTCGTCTTTAAAAGTAGAATTCAAATATGTAATAATATACCTAGTGTTCCATTTAAAAAAACATAAGTTTATATCGTCACGCCTCAATGGATCACCCTGTATATTTCAAAATATTTTTAGACTATATACCTTTGCGCCCTCTATCACCCCGTTTTTGAAATTTTTCGATATCTCTTATAAGAGAGCCAGGACATTTGGCCGACGCGAGGCTGGGACACCCGGTATACATATACACACAGGGTTATTCACGGAAAGCGGGTATTAGACGTTTCTCGGGATCTGTGGAGTTTAAAAATCTGAAAATTTGCATAAAGAGGTTTTTGGGTATGGCGAATTTAACGAAAATATTTTCAACTTTGTGACACTTCCGCTTATACCGGAAATAACACCAAACTTTGTTATTTTAAATGGAACATCCTATATATTGTTGCATATTTGGATTCCTCATAAAAATTTAGCTTGGGTTTGTGTACCATAATGCAGCCTTAAACCTACTATTTTCCGAGATAATTAATATTTTTGAGAAATTTTGACGGTTTGTATCCTTCGGAAAAAAATCGATATCTTCTATCATGTTACAGATTAAGAAATTTTCTTTTCAAACTCATACAAGTTCCCTACGGTCTAACTAAAAGTGTCCTTATGTTTTCACAATTTTATACAGGGTGTTTTATTTTCACAGTCGAACATTATTTTAGTTCAAACGTCAAAAAGTCATTTTTTTAAATGGAACCCCCTACATATTTTTACAGAATCTAATAGATTATTGAATTCTGCATCGACTGATATTACCATTCCCTATACCTATCTCTTTTGGTTTTCGCACCATAGACGAATATTTGTAAAATGAACATACAAAGCACTGTTTGTTACTAAGCAACACAAGTTATAACTTGCTTCCTTCCTCATCATAAAGGAGTGTAATCATGTGGATAGTTGATAATTATTTGTTAGTTATCAAGAAAACAAAATCAATAAACATCAAAAACAAATGATCATTTTATTACTAGATTTATAAAAAATACTTTGCAACAAAAAATTTACAAAATTAACGAATACATTGAATAAATATTTAATGCAGCAACTGTTCAAAATGCTTTCCATTTTGTTCCAAACAAGCCAATATTCTGCGATTTACGGCACTTACCATGGCTCGGCGAATTTCGTGAGAATCTAATTGCTGAAATGCAGCCCGTACTCTATTCTTTAGATCTTCTTTGGAAGTAGCCGGGATGGCATAAAGAATATTTTTGATTGTACCGCAAAGGTAAAAGTCTAAAGGGGTCAAATCAGGGGACCTTGCTGGCCATCACCAAGGTCCTCGGTATCCAAACCACCTATCTTCGAACAATGCTACTAATTCGTCATACACTTCCCGTGTATTATGTGGGCCGCAACCATCCATTTGATAATACATAGAATTATAAATATTTAGGGGCAAACTATCAATAAACGTTTCAACTACTATTCTCAAGATTTCCATGTATTTGTTACTATTTAAATTTTCCTCGTAGATATGATACTTAAAAGTGTTATCTACTAATAAGCAGAAAACGTTAAAACTAAATTTGGTCTGGAAATTCGATTCCCGTACCACATGAGGATTTTGTTGTGTCCAGTTGTGCAAATGTCACCTGTTAAAAATTCCTTCTTTGAAAAATTTAGCCTCATCAGTCCAAATAATTCTTTTAAAAAAATCAGGATTTTCTTGAAGACGTACGATCATCTGTTCACAGAAATCAGTTCTTTTTCGAAAATCTTCGGGTTTCAATGATTGTACTTTTTGGTACAGAAAGTTATGCATCTTATGCTTCTTTAGAATTCGTTGAATAGACGAATATAAAATTCCTAAATCCCAACTAGCACCAGGAATAGATCCATGCGGATTTGCATAAAAGTAAGCCAGAACATTAATCTCATTTACTTCGTTATCTGTAACTGGCTTTGGTATTGTCTTTATAGCTTTAACTTTGCCAAATTTTAAAAAATTTAACCTGATTCTTCGTAATTTATTGTTTGTCATTGGTGGTAATTGTCGGTATTTCTCGTTGAATTCTCTGCACGTTCTCCTAATTATTTCCTTATTATTTCCATAAAAAGAAAACAAATATAATATTACAGCATTTGTATAAACGTTTGCCATTATTTTCCGCTAATAATTCTCGTAAGTGACGCTACGCACACAACAATAACATGGTGTTGACATTGGTAAAAACAAAACATTTTTACATTTGCAGCCTACTAGATGACATTCTGAAACAGTGCTGATGTACGTACATTTTACAAATATTCGTCTATGGTGAGAAAACCAAGAGAGATAGGTATAGGGAATGGTAATATCAGTTGATGTAGAATTCAATAATCTATTAGATTCTGTAAAAATATACAGGGGTTCCATTTAAAAAAAATGACTTTTTGACGTTTGAACTAAAATAATGTTTGACTGTGAAAATAAAACACCCTGTATAAAATTATGAAAATATAAGGACACTTTTAGTTAGACCGTAGGGAACTTGTATGAGTTTGAAAAGAAAATGTCTTAATCTGTAACATGATAGAAGATATCGAATTTTTTCCGAAGGATAGAAATCGTCGAAATTTTTCAAAAATATTAATTATCTCGGAAAATAGTAGGTTTAAGGCTGCATTATGGTATACAAACCCAGGCTAAATTTTTATGAGGAATCCAAATATGCAATAATATACAGGGTGTTCCATTTAAAATAACAAAGTTTGGTGTTATTTCCGGTATAAGCGGAAGTATCACAAAGTTGAAAATATTTTCCATAAATTCGCCATACCCAAAAACCCCTTTGTACGAATTTTCAGATTTTTAAACTCGACAGATCCCGAGAAACGTCTAATACTCGCTTTCCGTGAATAACCCTGTATACATATCCAACATCCTCTAGATATTCCTAGGGAAATTCCATGTTAACACAACGAGATACAACTTATTTTTGATTTCTACAAACTTTATATATGTATCTATTTTTACAAAATATGTAAGTTTACCAACATGGTGGATTTGCCAAATGTGCCTACCAGACAGATTATTATTAGTATGCTAAACAAGATATACATATAAAATAAATATGGGTTCATCAAGGTTATAAATTTAACTTTGAATAAATTAATTAAAGTAAATATTTCTACATGTACGGTAAAAACAAACTACCAACTCTCCTAACATTCGAAATAAAATAAAAAAATTACCGTGTATTTTTTATTTGATGATACTTTATCGGCTTCACCACAAACAACATTGAAGCGAATGTCCCCAATTCACTAAACACCCACAAAAATTAAAATACAAAAAAAAAGCGTTTTGAATTTAAAATGGGTTTAACAATTGTCATGAGTTCCATTCAAGTCGGTGATCATTTTTCTCGTTAATTTCTTCGTTCATTTCTTAAGGTTCTAATAGTGTTAAATCTTTTATTTTCTATGCAAAATATCGAAATTCCAATCAGTAGTTTTTTTTAAAAGCGACTTCTTTCTATTTCTACAACTTTGTTGTGTTCTAATATCCTATTTTTCAAGTTTCTTCCAATATGTCCCTATATAAATGTTATGGCTACCGCTTGCAGATTTCCGATTTATTTTCTCTTTAATTTTGCCATTATTAATTATTATTATTATTAATAATATTATTTAGTAAAGATGTTATAGAACCTTTAATACTTAATAATTAATTAATTAAATAAACTTCGAAAAAAATCCTGAGATAAAGTTTATTACTATATTTTGAAAACACAAAATTTCACAAGCTTCACAGAATAGATCAGAAATATAATGCTGTTTAGTCCAATATTTTTAAATTATGAGTGTCCCTCTTCAGTTAACTGAACGAATGTGGAATAAAATAAAAACATCACGCTTTTTTTCATTTTACAAAACCATAAAACTGCCATATCTCAATTGTTGGCTAAGCACAAGTATAGAGAAATGACATTTTGAAATTAAGCAAATTTTCCAGCTTCGTGTAAATTCCCCAACTTTCAACATTTTTTATGAATTTCCTGACTTTTATTTAAAAGTTTATATTATTTTTCCAGCTCGACGTTCTTTTCCTCTTGGGACTTTAACAAAATAACAATGAATCTTAACGAAATGAAATTGTTACGAATGTTATGTATGATATACGCTAATTTATTTGTTACACCTAACCACCCGGTAGCCAAATGTTACATCTGGTTACCACGTCGTCAAATATAACCGGGGAACCCCCGTGGTACCGTGATTTTAGTTTCGCCCTGTATTAGGATGACTCTTAATACAAGAGGAAACCAAATCAGGTATTTATGGAAAAGCCTTCACTTTACCTGTCAATAAGAACTATTCTTATTGGCAAGGAAAGCGTAGAAATTTCCTGTGCCTGCGGCTAGCTGATTTTTTTGGGAGGCAAGGGCCGTGCGTTTCTTGTTTCCTTGAGACCTTGGTTCACTATTATTCACTTCAAATAATTCTATCAACGAGTATAAAAACATCACACTAAAATATTTTTTTGCTGAGTGAAGACTTACTCTTGTGCGCTATGCTTACGTAGACAATTTTTTTGGATGTTGTTCCTCGACTTTTTTGACTTATACACTAATAAAAGCAACGGTTATTTATTAGACAGTACCTTGCGTAGTGCCCTGGGCTGGTCTCGTTATCACAAATTAATATTTTTTAATATCATATTTAGTTAAACCCATTGTTAATTAGTTTAGACATTAATTTGTTTGACTTACCGACTTTAAGCTGTGAGTGCTTCAAGCTCACAAATTTTTCGATTGGCAGTGACACTGCGGACCATGCGAAATAAAAATTTCAAACTGTTTTGAATAATAATCCGGGATTTAATACTATGCGTTATAACGCATAGTATTATGTATACTATATATAGTAGACCCTTTTACAGGCAAAGAAGTGGACTTTTTTTGATTCTAATGTAAATGTAGCTTTAAGAAACTTTCAGTATTTTAAAGATGCTCCAATTACGTCTGCAGACGTGGAACGGTTGTTTTCAGACTACAAATGGATTTTTAATGACAGGCGCCGGAATTTAACTCCGGATCATTTAAAAAAATTATTAATAATATACTTGCTCAGCGTTCATCTAATTTTGGACATTACAAAAATCGCCCGTAAAAAGTATAAGGTAAGATATTGTCTATTTTGTATTGTATATGATTATTGCAGCTGGAAATATTGATGTGTTCGCACACGAGGTGATTTCTTCCCTTATATTTGCGAAATGACCTGAGATGCGGTCTCTAGTTATAAAAAATGTGAACTGAATAAAGTAATCTCTCAAGCGCAAGTGATTCATCAAGTATACCTGCTTCAGGCATGTTGGAGGGCCGCTTATCTGAGGACGCACCTAAAGTTTAATTCATACTTATTTGCAACATAAAAAAACGTCGACTTCTTTAAGCGCGGTAAAGAGATCAAAGTCGCTGACAATTTTTATGTTACAAATAAGTTTGAAATATACTTTACATAATAATCAGTAGGTAGACGAACAGTAAAGATAAGCGTTGAAAAAATTAAGCAGTTGCCTAGCCACAGAACAGTATTTTGAACTGTCTTTTAAGTATCTCACCCCATCATAAAATCACATATTTTCTCCCGAGTTTTCTCCTTATGATAGATATCTTATGGACAACTTTCTGCATTCTAAAATACATGTTAGATCAGAATTATATTAGTTTTAAATATTTTTGATTGTTAATTAAAGATAGCAATTTTTCCAAGTGGTACATTTACATCAGTGATAAATGTTTATCTTGATTTTTATCTATGAACACTAAACTATGTAAATATTTGCAACTCCTAAATTAAGCTCTCTTTGTCATTTTTCACACAGGTATAATTAATAGTTTTGAAAAATCCAGGCTATAAGGTTACCTCAAAATACCCAGCTCGCGTAAAGGTATCGTCACTAGCTTCTTTAAACAAAATGGAAATTAGCATACTTAGGGAGTTTGGTTGTCATCACAGAGACGGATTTTTAAACCTAATACTATGATCCGAAAAACACTTGATGTAATAGTAAGAAATTAAATTGTAATTTTTGACAGTGTATTCACACATTAATTAAATTAATCAATTAGCTTTTGCAAGTAAAACCGGCACCGATGAGCGGTCGTCAACCGCCAATTATATTGGCACCGATGAGTGACTGAGAATTATATTATGTATGCATATAGTGGCAAAGGATGAATATCGTTTACCGACACAAGAATAATAGATACACAACCCGACTTGCTTTTTGTTATCACGCCGCAACTCGATTGCCATTTGCCGTCAACAAGCCGGTTAAACTTATTGACCTTTTTTTGTTGAGTAAACGCTTTATTAGTTTTTACACGTTTTTACTGTAATCCATGTGGATATTATTTCGAATATCGGACTATATCACCATATATTTTTAACTGTGCTAAGTATATATATTTTAAGAATACACGTATTGTTCTTGCATATTTCTCAGTTTCTATATAATTTTATTTCCATTCTCTTTCAGATGGAATAAACTAAGGTGGAACGAAAGCTGAAAGATGATAAATGGGAAATCATGATAATATTTAATATTCAAAGTCAAAGGAAAGTAAGTAGACGCTATATGACACGACAAAATAATGATAATCTCGAGGATAATCTTCAAGATGTTATTCTACAAAAACTTTTATGCAGATTGTTTATGATATCATTACTTATGCCAACCTAGCCCTTAATAATTATTCCGGCTTCATGCAAACTAGAATTACCATAACCAGAAAACTTCAGTCTCTACAATATCGTCCTCTATCAATACATATTCATGCTTTATACGGATCCTTTGTTTCAAAAATCAAATTATAAATATTGTCCTACAACAAAATTAAATTGTTAAAAATTTAAAAGAAATTCAAAGTTTAACAGAATTTTAACCTGATGATATTCATTGTACGCCGAACTGCATCCACAAATCATATCCACAAAAATTTATGGCTAATTTGCACAGTGAAAAATGAATCTAAAATAAAATTTAAGAACGGTGTAACTTTATAGACAACCAATATTTTTTGATGAAATTTGAAATCTGTCGTTATATTTTCCACCTGATTCTGAAAAAAAAATGTTTCACACATATTTTACAAATCGTTTAAAAAATAACCTTGGAGGCTCACAATTATTCAACTTTTTTTTTGCAAATTTCAATTGAAATTTTTTTCTGCAAACTTCTACATTTAGTCTTGACAGTTGTCTTAAAGTATCGCTTGGGTCCCATGCTCCAATACTAAGATATGACAGCCTAAATTTCACCAGCCGCCACTGTAACATTAAATTTGGTCCAATTAATTAGAATAATTGGTCTGACTAAAATAATGGAAAATTAGTTTAACTGAGCAGATTTTTAAAAACATGTATGGAAATGTGGGCCAATGCTTGCGGATTAAATCAGATTATAGTCAGGAATCCTAGTTAAATTGACATTCAGGGATATAACACTATTATTTGCTTCGTTTATCTGATTATCGTTACGGAAGGGCGTATTACAGTTATGGGTCTGGATAGATTTTATAATGTAAATACATACCTATACCTCAGTCGCCAAACACAACATATAAGCGGTTTAGTTAAACGTTCATGTGGAAATATCACACGTGAAAACTTCCACATTTCTGCGTGATTTCATGTCATATTTGAATGTAACTAATATATCCTGAAAATCACGCCATACATTAATGTAGAATTATGTGACATTAATATTTAAAACAAAGAAGGTTTAGTGCCATATCCCCAAAAAAGAAAACTATGCAGCTACGGACATGTGTTTCAGAGTTATTGCCCCCCATCAGCGTATCGTAGTTAAGGAATTGGATCTACGATGATCTATCCTGATCTATCCCATCGTAGATCCAATTCATTAGCAACGCTACGCTGATGAGGGGAATAACTCCGAAACGTGTCCGTAGCTGCATAGTTGTTTTTTTTGGGGGGATATGGCACTAAACCTTCTTTGTTTTATTTTGAACCCCAGAAAATCTATTTTGTTTTATTAATATTTAAACTCATACTTAAATATTTGAAAACTCCGTACGTTATATTACAACTGACGTCTTGTAGGAAATGTTAGCATATCATTAATATAGGTACTATACTACATAGGTACAGTTTATTTAAAACTTATTTGCAACATAAAAAACGTCGGTTTCTTTGACGGCGGTAAATGTATCAACGAAGCCGAAGTTTTTTATGTTGAAAATAAGTTTGAAGTAAACTTTACATGCCTTGATAAGTACCTGGTACCTAAACTCTATTCACTTAAACTTTGCAGTTGGACTTAAGTGAGTGAAACGTCCAACTACAACCGATGCTTATGACATAAAATAAACATGAAAATGAACCGCTATAGGAACTTTGCACTTCTTACATCTGCCTGCCGTCTGCTCCAAGAATCAGCGAGCATATTGTTCTCTATCCGGGCTAACGTTGCAAAGTTAAATTGAACAGAGTATAGGTGTGGTTCACTTTAGATCACTCAATTCAATCAATCATGGAGATTTTAGAGCCTCTTTTATATTTCTTATAATTCTGAAATGAGATTCATATTATTCATGTCATTGATTTGACATGTCATATACATACCTTGATACGTAAGGTGATTCAGTTTGGGCGAAGCAAACTTCACTAAGTAATATAGATCATCAATAAATAAATGGGATTTGTCCGAGGATTTGTCTAATGAACTCGGAAACTATTTGACGTAATAAGCTCAAAATCGTACAGCTAGGTTTCTTGTGGTGAGAAATCATAATTTCGAGTGCGTCCCATGAGATCTAATTCCCACGAGATCTAAATACCCCGACATTATTTTCCCACAAGATCTAACGCAAGATTACTTTTTATCTGTTAAACTTTAAATTATTTATATTGAAAAAACGTTATCGTAATTAACTCTTTTTTCTTTTGGTTAGTTAACATTTATAGGAATAACGCAATTAATTATTATTCTGGTACAAAGCATGAATGAAAATTTTATAATAAAACTTACAGCGAATTGTTTTGCATAATCAATTAAGGGCAATATTTTTTTTCCAGTAGAACCGTTGCCAGACAGTCCTACCATGGACTCCGACACCTCACGACAGTTCGTTTGAACTTCAGTGTTAATGTCGCCATATCAAAGGATCTAATCCAATTCGTGATATATTTGTCATAAATTGAACAGTTTGTTTTCCTTAAAAAAACCTTATGCTCACTTTACAGTCCAACGACATCTCTATACATCTTTGCATGGTATATACCTAGTTTAAAAAATAAGCAAATCCTGTAATACTTTTAAAATCAATATATTTTTATTTTCAAGTTTTATACCCGCATTATTTTTAAAACTGGCGTAGAGTCCATTGCCTTACTTGTTCCTACGTCTCTAAATGCTGCACATGTAATGCTTTACTTCAGTACCTAAGGCAACCTTACATTTTTAGATCTCGTGGGAATTTTAAATCGGTGTTTTTAGATAGGTTACAAGGTAAAATGAATTAGGAAAGCCGAACATATATACATTGTGATGCGTTAGATCTCATGGGAAAATGGCATCGGAGTTTTAGATTCGTGAGAATTAGACCTCATGGGACTTTTTTTATCGGCCCATTCGGAAACCTGAAGAGATATACAGGGTGGCTATTAGAATTAGATATCATGGGAATTAGATGTCGTGGGAATTAGATCTTGTAGGAATCAGATTTCATGGGACGTCCCCATAATTTCATATTAGTTTTGACCTCAGTTAAGTGTACAGCATCCAATGCAATACATTAAATGAAAAAAAAGTGTTTTTTTTTTTCAGAATAGCTGTACGGCCACTTTTATTTGAAATAATGAAGTATTCACTAATTCTAAATAAAAAATGCATACAGCTAATTAAAAAAAATAAACTTGTTCAAATAATGTAATATCACGACTGGTCTTAGTAAAATATTAATAACTCCCCAATGAATATTGTAAACCGAGTTCTAAACTGTAAATAGCATTTTATTTATGTATTGAATATTTAATGGTTTAAGTGCCTACATTAAACTTGAGGATAACGGTCAATAAAATAGTATCTATATTTCAAATCTTACAAGATTATCGTGAATAATAAAACTACGTAATATTCTTTTAACGACTATTAATTAACCCGATAGATAGTTTTTTTATTAGGTGATTTATTTATGTATTATTCACTAATTTTTAAGGTATAATTATTTTACATTTAATTAGAGAAGTTAATAATAGAATAAGACGAGTGACAACTGCTAGGTTGTTCGAGGGGTGGTTTACATGCATGACGAAGTTGCGAAAAAATTTCGGAGTAGTCTGGGTTCAAGTCTGAAGAAGTACATCTTCCCAGAAAATATTGACACCCTTGGAGACATTGTTTAGGTAAACATTTTTTAGTTCAAAATCGGTTAAATCCTCGGTTAAATCTAATGCACTTTCATAAAAAAAACTTTAAAAAAGTGTTAGGGCCTTAAAAACAAAATTTTATATTCAATTTTTGCCACAGCTGAATATTTTTATTTTTTCATAACAAATATATTGATGTAACTTATAAGGGGAGCTGGCAGCAGGTTTAAACTTTCATATTTTTGCTTAATATTATAATTATGATTTACATTCTGACCACAGATTCGAGTGTGGAATTTAGTTTTACAAAAAAAAAAAAAAATAATAAATTTACTAATTTCGGTAAGAACGCGTTTTCAAGTATCATCTATTGTACTTACATACTATCTACCGAGCTATCTACTAAATACGAGACTAAAAAAGTATCGCAACTGTGGCAAACCCGTGTATTCAATAAAAGAGATAAAAAAAGACAATAGAGGAGATTCCCCAGGAAATTCTATGAAATTCGTTAAATTCCCAAGAAATCCTAATAAATTTCATGAAATTTAACACAATTTATAACATTTTTTATTTTACTTCCCTGAAAATTCGACAGACATACCATCCGAGACCTATCCATTATTTCATATCATTATACTCGAGATTTATTAGGTAGAGACGGAGAGCCTGAAAAAAATTGAGTGATATATGCCCTCTTCTAGCCGAGTAAATTTTAGATAGTAATTCGATAAAATTTTCGGCACACACAAAAACCGATGAATAATAAATAAACTCAGTCACATGATCCGAAAATGCGGCTATAGGCCCTAGAATCGGCCAGCTATGAAAGAATTATTATTACAGGCTTAATTTATTTCGCAAAGGTCGGCGGCCTCCATAGAAAATGATAATAAAAAAGGAAGACTATCGACTCGACAGATGCGAACCCAAGAGAAGAGCTCTTAAAAATGATGGGGTTGACGTCATAGACGTGCAGGGTTAGTTTTCTACAACCACATATGATTAGTTTTGATGCTTTATTTTACTTCTTATACATATACTCGAAATAACATATTTTGCCCTATTACGTTTCAGAAGGATTTAAGGAAAATTATCATTTAATAAATAAGGACATTTTTTGGTGAGTGCATAAAATGAGCATAAATCAGTGGGAATGTGGAAATCGGTGGGACTAAATTGGAAATACATATTATTTATAAATAAGTATATGTACATCATGGAAAAATCCATCATAAACAAGACTTAGTTACCCGGATTTTCTCAAATGTCATGTGAGAGTTGCTATTTCAGCTCGTATTTCAGTATTAAAAGAGAATCCATATTTTCTAAAAAAAAATTAGAATTTAAAGGAAGTTAATTGATTAAGCAATTTCCAAATTGTGTATTTTTTGTTTATTTATACTAAAATATCATGCGAACTATGTTTCATTTACAGTTTATTTCAAACTTATTTGCAATATACAAACGTCGGCTTCTTTGATCCCTTTACCGCCGTGAAAGAAGCTGAAATTTGTTATGTTGCAAATAAGTTTGAAATAAACTATCCCTAGTTGTTTGAAAGGTTTTAATGGTTTTTAATGTTTTTTTTAAAGGTGGTAGTCACGTGTTATCGAACGACTGTCACACCCATGTCAAAGACTGGACAGAAACAAGTTCGGAAACTACCATGGATAAAAAACATATCAGCAACAATCTAATTCTCGTATGTTAATAGGCTGCTTTACGTTTACACAGATTGAGCATATTTTCATTTTGATATTTTATATTTAACAATTAATGCAAGGAAGACACTATACCCAAGTATAAAATAAGGATAGAAACGGCCAAGAAATCAAATTACATGGGTGGGATATATGTACCACCCCATAAACTTTTTTAGAATCTGATATGATGGCATGCAAACAGGAAATGGAAGCAGTGTTGCCAAGTCTACTGATTTTTCAGTAGATCTACTGATTTGGCTTTTAGTCTACTGAACTACTGATTTCTGTATCTGATTTGTCTTTATTTAAATAAAAATCAATGTAGAGTTCCATTGTTCAAATATCGACACTTTATATTACATACCGATACATATCCTAGATGTTTACGTTATGGAAAGCTACATACGCTAGTCCATTCCATTTGTTCGGTTGACCACGCTGCACCGAAATGAAGCTGACTGAATTTGGGCTGAGGTTCCCGCCGGGCCCTGAATGTTTATGGTATTGACACTACTGACACTTGACGCTTAAGCTTGCTGCTTACTTATGCGTGGCACAGCGCGGCGAAGTAAGATCTTAAACTAAAATTTAAGTTGAGCCTGGATCTTCGGCTCAAATCTTCGTGATCTGGCAGTAAGTATTTTGATTACCAAAATGAACGATTAGGATTGGTTTTATTTGTGGTAAGAGATTAGGTGAGTAGATTGCATTAAAATTTTTTAGTAACTATCTGGCTATCTGAAAATGTTTTCGTGATACAAAATACAAACATTTTATCGTGATAAGGTACCAAATATGAGACAAAATACGAACAATTTAAATTCATAAAGGTTTTTCAATAACTTCTGCTATTTGTCAACTGTGTTAAATCCGCCAAACATCATTATAATCAGCTTCTTTATAGGACCTACAATAGATACCTATCTTGACAATTTTTTTAAATACACCCCTCTGATCCACGAAATATGTTTTTACGAGCGCTCATGGTGAAAGTTAGAGCGCAAGGTGCAACAACATGTTATATAATGAACAAAAAAGCTCATATAAGTATATATCAGATATTAGGGTGGAGGTTAATTGTAACATTATCAGACTCGTGCCGAACACATTGTTGGGTGTTTGTCTGCTGTATTTTTTAATAACTCTATTCATTTTTTATTAGGGTAGTGTAAAAAAAAGCCTCAATCATCTACAGAATAATACGTAGTGTTTAATGCAAAATGTAAACACACACTATCAGTTATACAATTTAGAAAGAAAAACTAAACAATAATTTCTATCTTTCCAAAAAAGGTTTTTGCAATAAGCAGGTAGGGTCTTACTTAGGATCATAGATCCATTAGGTGTTTATTTTTAAACGTGTATGCAAAAATGCCAGAATCCCCCCAACCGAGCAAGTTTGTAAAATACCTGTAGGTACCTAGGTCTTAGATTTTTAGAAAACTGTCATAATTATGTTTATTTTGAAATCCTGTAACAGCTATATATTTAAAAATAAGCAAGTTAGAACACAGTAACAAAAAATACAAAAAACGACAGAAAACTAAATTATTTGTTTTTATAAATAGGGTAGGTATGTACAATTCCCTAATCTTTAAAATGGAATCTAAGACATAATCCTATTATATAATAATCTTTCCTATATTTTAATAAAATTCGAAGAATCTAGTTCTAAAAATAACGCTAGACTAGGTATATAAAAACCTTGGAGTTAAAAAAAAAAACAATAAAAACGTAAAATGAAACTTTACAACTTTGTTATTGTTGTAATTCCTTGTTTTATGTACTACTTATTTACATGAACAAACCACAGACACTAATCTCATATTCAATATAAATAAAAAATACGTAACTAACCTATCACTAGTAAATGAGTTAGTAAAGTAAATTTACCTTTAGCATGGTCCAATGAAGATGACACGGAGATATTTTTCAAAGAAAAAAACTGTTTAACATTATCGCAACTCTTCTCCAAACCGGTGGTCCTTTTTGATCGCACGTTATCCACATTTTTGGTAAACACCACACTGAAACACAGCACAAGTACAGTGAAAAGGGCAATACAACTTTTAAAATTCATTTTGGGTTGTTTTTTATTTTCAGCGTAACACGTAAAATTTGCCGACCGAACTGGGTAGCAACTTCGCAACACCAACACTACTACACACTGAATTCAACTAACTGAAAAACACCGAAACCTCGTCGTCAGCCGCGGTGTCCACCGCGGATCTCAACAGATGTGCTGCGGTGCGCACGCAGATTTACCTGAAAATGTTTTAAGCAAACCTGCCTATGCCTCGGCATCTCTCGGCTGAAACGTAAACTAGTCTTGCTACCTGCGGAAAAAATGTATGTATGTATCATTGCTACATGAAAAGTGTTAAAGTGTTAAACAAACGCTATGAATTCTCGCCTCTTAAAGAGGCGGACTGTTAAAGTTACCTAAAAACAATTATCGTAATTTAAAAACATTACGAACCGGATTGGACCAATATGAAAATTGGTTATGTATTCTTTGTTTAACTAGGAAATTTTTTCCCTCTAAATTGTGAGATGCATAGTGTAAATGTAAATACATAATGTAGGTAATAAATAATATTAATAACTATGTTTTTAAATATTTGTTTCTGTTATGCGTAGATGACTATTCTTATTCACATAGAAAAGGGACATTGAAAAAACTCGTATTAGCAGCGGCGGTTCTAGATCCCAAACAATAGAGGAGCCCAAAAATAAAACCAAATTTTAAAAAATTTCGTTGGTAACCTCGTTTGTAAAGATCATCAATAATAATTCTTACTCTTATTTATTTTCTTTTCATAATAATTTTTGTTATTCTATAGGCAGAGCTTAAGTTCGTAACGAGCTATAGTAACAAATGTACTACAAGTTCTTGATATTACTTTATCACATTCTCCATAAATAATAAACAAATTCAAAAAGTCTTCGTGGGTGTAATTTAAACGCGGTGGCATTTTTTGACATAAAAGAATGACTGACATTACTGATTGTTTCTAATCATGGCTAATTTGATAAAATTTTTACTAAAAAATTCTTGAATTTCTAAAAAAAATCGCAAATATTTCAAAAAGTTGTAACTTAAACCCCACAATGCTTATATAAAAAAAGGAATATAATTTTACATAACTTGATGTAAAAAGATACAGGGTGTTCCATTTGACTTAAGCAAGTTTTCGCGGTTTGAAGTTTACAAAATATAACGTCAAAAATGGAACACTTGGTATGCTATTATTAAATTTCCTTAAACTGTAGGGCGTAGCTCACTTTATGGCCTCTCTGCATGCCAAAAAGCAAATGAGTATCTTTTACACGAAGAAAGTTATAAAGGTTATTGTAAACCATTACACCTGTCAAAATTTTTTTAAAATGTCAAATATCTCTGAAACGGCTGTGTTTAGGCATAGGGTATTCTACATGTTTTTGGCTCAGAATTTTATTCTCTTTTTCGAAAACCCTAAAATATATAGAGTATTCCATTTAAAATAAGCAATTTGGTATCGACTTCCGGTATAACCGGAAGTGACATATGCTTGTAATTATTTTAGTTAGATTGACCACACTGCCATATGTAATTCCCTAAATTTTCAAAATTTTCTGGTACGTACTTTTCCCTATATCGATCGATACAGTTCCTGGTGAGACACCCTGTATACATAAAACAGTACCCAAAAACCTAATTATCTCCTTGGTTTAGTGAAAAAAATATTAGGGATATAAGGGACAAGGAAAAATATCGCAGGTTGTTTGAGCAAACCAAACAAAATATTTATGACAAAAAATTCAAAGAAATAAGATCAATGTGGAAAAAAGATCTAAAAGAATCTTATCGTACACATGTTAAATGCATTGAAAATAGTGTTAAATCTGGTCCCAAAAAATTATTTTGAAAGTGTATTCCTGAAAGATGATGATAACGATGAAGTATTAAATAAGGAAGAAAATTATGTCAACTTTGAAACGGTAAACATATCCGGTATCTCCAAAAATGATGTAATAGAAGTCGTCAATAAACTAAAGCCGAAAAAAATCAGTGGGACATGATCTAATACCACATCTAATACCGACATATGTAATTAAAGGATGCAAGGAAGTATTTACTGAGGCTATCTATATCCATTTTAATCTATCGCTGAAATTAGGATGTTTTCCAAACTGCTCTAAAATTGCTAGGGTTTGTCCAATACACAAATCAGATAATAAATCAGACACAAAAAATTATCGCCCTATCAAATGTCGCTAAAGATTATGAAACAATACTGTATAAATAAATTACCTATTCTTTAAGCAGTAGAATAATTACATCCCAGCATGGCTTTTACAAAGGTAGATCAACTTCTAACTTATTGAATTTTATTGAATATACTTCTTGCTCATATGAATCATATTCTCAGGTGCATGTTATTTATTCAGATGCTGCTAAAGCTTTTGGGAGGATTTCACATAATGTTATTTTAAGGAAATTGAAACATACTTACAATTTCTCACCAACCTTATTATCTCTATTTTGTTCTTATCTCAAGAACAGGCCCCAACATGTCTGTGTCAATAAATATGTATCTGACAAATATATTGCAACCTAAGGGATTCCCCAGGCTCAATCCTGGGCCCACTCTTATTCTTACTTTTTATTAATGGTGTGGTAGATGTAATAAAATACTCAAAAGTTCTATTGTATGCAGATGACCTATTATAATTGTTTCTAAAAATTGATACCAACAAAGACTGAAAAACTACTGACAGACATAACAGAGGTAGTAAAAATATAAAGTACCGTCTTTCTCAAGAAAAAAACACTGATCGATTTTCAATGCACAATGAATGATAGCAATTTGGTGCAAGTATTTAAATTTTGTGACCTAGGAATTGTAATGGATGAAAAGTTAAACTTTTTTCAACACCAAAATAACTAATGACGCCACAAAAACTCTGGGATTCATTATTCGTAATACCAGAGACTTTTGTGAAATAGCCGCGCTTCAAATCCTTTATAATTCCTATGCAAGGTCCAAACTAGAATAATGTTATGTAATTTGGAATACATTGACTAATTGACAATATTCAAAAAAGATTTTTACGATACGCAAAATATATCATTAGTGGTACATATTGTGATGATGGCTACAGTCATCTCTCAGAGAATTTGATTTCCAATGGCTGGATGCTAAGCGTAAAGCTGGTGAGGTTTATATTTATATAAAATAATTAAATGACCCCGCAATTTTAAACCTCTTTGAAATACAAATACCTCATTTAAGCACAAGATGTTACCTTACCTTTTGATATAAATGTCCTCGTACAAACTATACAAAATTCAATCATCTGAATTCTATGATACGTTATTATAATTCTATACAAAATGTGTGATATATTTGGAGACAAATATAATAAATCTAAATCACAACTTATTAATTCGTTTATTAGAACTTTTATTTCAAACTTATTTGCAACATAAAAAAAGGTCGGTTTCTTTGACGGGGGTAAAGGGATCAAAGAAGCCGACGTTTTTATGTTGAAAATAAGTTTGAAATAAACTGTAACCTAAGTAAACAAGCACATTGATAATTTTGTTTAACTTAATTTTAGTTTAGTTTATTTCACTATTTCCGGAAAAGTGGAAAGTCTCTCTTGTTAAACCACTTCCTAAAGTAACAGATCCTAAGAATTATTCAGACTTAGTCCAATAATAAGCATATTCCAACATTGTCTAAAATTCTTGAAAAAAGTAATTTATATTCAAATATACGATTATGCAATCGAAAATAATATAAAATCCCCGCAAACTGGCTATAGAAAAGGTTTTAGTACCACTACAGTTTCACTCGAAATCACAGATAACATCTTTCGTTCACTAGACTGCAGAAAAGCAACTGCCCTTGTGTCATTAGATTTTTCAAAAACTTTTGACACATCATGTTTTGCTAATAGCTAAACTAAAATTTTATGGTTTCGGTAATATTTCAATATTTTTTTTTACTTTATATTTAAGAATTCGCCATCAAAAAGCAATTATGGATGATATGAGTTCAAATTCAGCCTATATTAGTTCTGGTGTTCTTTAGGGTTCTATTACGAGGCCCATACTATTTTTGCTTTACACCGCAGATATATGTGGTTGTGTAAAAAATTGTAACATGCTAGCCTTTGCTAATGATTCAAATTTATCATTTCGGTTTAAGCCTAATGAATATCAAAATGCCTCAGAAAAAAATAAATAACGATTTGTATAAGTTGAATAATTTAAAGCTTAATCCTGATAAGTGTTCTGCTATTTTATTTTGCTCCAAAACATCAAGAGAACACATCTCAAATAATAAAATTTACTAGATGATAGTAAATCACTTAATGTTTTCAATAATATCAAAAATCTTGGCTTGAAAATAGATGTTGACTTATTTTATCATATATTTAGGATTTGTAGTATTTGCGCATAATGCAGCATTACTTACTTTACATTGCACAAAGATAATCTTTGCATTGCACTTTGTTAAATTTTACTATAAACATTTGGCTAGTGCATAAAATAATATTACATAATATGATTAACTATCTTTCAACTGTCTCGGTCAGGGACCTTTTTTTTATCTGTTGAAGAATGTAAACATTTCAATAGACGGTTGCAACGATTTTCATTATGGTTTATAAAAGAAAACTTTTGTATTCAACGCTATTTGAGCTTGTGTAGCAAGAAGAGTTTATAGTGGCCGAAACATTAAAAAGTATTTGTGAACTGCTTTTTTATAATTTATAACTGATAATAAAATAGTTTGCTAATAATGTCGATGACATAGAAAAAATCACTGTATATCGTATCACTATAACGCGTAAATCAAAATCTCTCTCTGGAAAACTAAAATCAAATTTTTCATATATATACATACGGTATTCTGTCAGCAAGGCAGTGTATTACTGTGTAATATGAATTTCATTGGCCCTGGTTTTTACGTCACGTCTGCTGTGATATCCGAGATTTAGTGTTAAAGACGTCGCTGTATGGAGTAAAAAGATGACACAAGATTTCTTTGCATAAAAAAAGAATACCTACCTTTCTTTCAAAAAAATTGGTCAGTATTCCAAATGGTTGTAAAATTACTTTTTCTAAAAAAATTTGCTTTTGATAATCAAAACTTCGCCATATTCCTGACAGAAGCCACTAACTGACTTTTTCTGCAAAACCTAACTAACTGTACCAACAAACATAAATCAGTTATATCTTTGAACCCTAAAAAGTCATTAACTGCTAAAATACATATATTTAAAACGGTCATTTTAAATATATTTTATCTGTTAATGACTTTTAGGGTTCAAAGATATAACTGATTAATGTTTGTTGGTGCAGTTATTTAGGTTTTGCAGAAAAAGTTAGTTAGTGACTTTTGATAAATTGATGAAATTTTAATATGTTGTTATTCACAAAAAAATGTATTAGAAGACAGTATTTAAAATTTTTATGCGCGTTTGGTTTCGCCGGAAATCACTCGAACTTTTTTATTTTAAATGGAACACCCTGTATATTTTTACGTTTTTGTAATCTATGGTGAATTCTGAATATAACAGTATATATTTTTCTTTGAATTTTTATTTATAATTATTTTCACATCATACTATTTTGTGTATCGGATTTTGTGTATTACATTAATACCTACTTATTTAGAAAAATATTGATTTTTCTACTGTGAATTCTTATTGAATGAGGGCTAACGTTTTCAGACTCACCAGTTGGCTCCACTGGTCGAGTAAGGTAGTGTCAAAAGTTATTGTTAGGCAAGGGAAAAGTTTGTAGTGTTTTATTATAATTATTTCGTACACCAGCAAATAAAAAACCTTGTTAATTGTGCCTCAGTGTTGTGCAGTTCCATTTTGTAAGGAAACAAAAGACGGACATATGCTTCCGAGAGACAAAACTAGCCTAAAACAGTGGTTGATAGAGATAACTTTAGTCTTTCGAAACATTCGTGTGTTTGTAAGAAACATTTTAATCCTGACGATTATGCGTTACCAAAGGAGTCTACCAGAAAATCGTGAGTAATAATCATGTACATTCGTTGTTTTCATCATACTCATCCTTGATATAACCTAACTTTAGTGACATAAGTACAATAATTTCCCTACTGAGCAAGTAAATTACTACTTTCCCCTTCTGCCATCATTGTGGTAAATGTTTTTCAGCTAATTTTTATAAAAATTACTAAAGACTAGCGTTAAAAAGCGATAGTAAACATTAACGTTCAGTGACATTGACCGTTCCGTACACTAGAACCTCTCGTGGTGAATTCAAGCGCGTTAACCCTCATTGCTAAGTTATGGGTATCACTGTGATTATAAAATGATGAATTTTCTAAATATCGTGATGAGCCACCGTTTTGAGATTTGACAAATATACATTTTTTAGAAAATCCGATATTTTCACTTTTGAGGGCTCCTATGTAAAATAGTTTTTATCATAAAACAGTAATTCAATTTTTGCAATAGTAAGAAACCTCGTTAGAAATATTTTTTACACACAGCACTAAATCAAAAATTAAAATTTTCTTAAAAAAAATATGTAAATAAAAAATCAAAGAAAAATGTATATTGTTATCTTCAGAATTCACCATATATTCCAAAAATGTAAAAATTCATAAGGTGTTTCATTTAAAATCGGAAAGTTGGGGTAATTTTCGGCAAAACAGGTAGTGCAAGAAAATTTAAAATACTGTCTTCTAATGCAATTTTATGTGAGCAACAACATATGAAAATTTCAATTTATTTCTATAACCAATCGAAATAGAGGAGGTGAGTCATGTTTCATTAACACCCGGTATATAAATAATAATGTGTGCAAATATTTATAATTTTTTCTTTACGATAACGATTTCGTTTTTAAGGCATTCTGTCTGAAGACCTCTGATTTGTCTTAAAAATTATAATAAGCAGTGTAATACCTCAGGAGCTTTGTATGTATTGGTAGATTTACGAGAATTTTTTTTGCATAATGAAAAGAGTTTTTAACTTTCTATTTTAAGTTGGTATGCAGGAGGTTCCAATAAATTAATAAATGATTATATTATTTTATAAACAAATAAGTGATGCAACATTCTAGATTGATTCGCTTGCGTGTTGTACATTTTATTCATATCGTTTGCTACTGAGGTTTGCTAGCACTCGTGGTTTTATCGCGTTTTAATGGATCAAGATCATGTGCGGTTGGAAAAAACAAATTCTGATTGGTCCGTAATAGCATAACTTCGTATAAAGTCCTTTCTCTTTCTATAATAGTTCTAACTAAAGATAGATACTCGCCTTATATTATGAGATAATGATATTAGTTAACCAAAAAAAATTATTGCTATTTTAACGGGGAAATCTATCTTTAGTTAAGACTAGAAACGTGAATAAAGGTACTTAAATGTTCGCGTTATGTTATGTTGGTCAAAAATTTCCTTTTAATTGAGAAAAATTAAACATGAAAAATAATGTTTTCGGTGTACTTTACAGTCAATTGTAAAATTTTAATTAAATAGATGAACATATTATTTTTGAATAAACAAACACTATCTAACAGTAATTAAAATAAATCATTTGGCTACGCCACTGCATATTAATGCTGCCAATATCAAAACTTAAAAATTAAAATTTTTAATTAGTTTCTTCAAGTATTTCTAGTAAATCCAATAATAATAAGCTAACTTAAAATTATGGTGTGTTAACCTTTTTTGGTTTTACAATATTTATTATTTATTTAAGTAACTACTTTTATTTTCAACCTCCCTAGGTTAACTACTAGGGAATTTCTGCATTCCTTTTAGCGTTGGCAGAAGTAGTTCTGGAGTGGTTTGGAACCTTTGATGTGAAGATAACACTGACGCAATTTTCCACAAAACACCAAACACTATAAACTGCACTCGACGCGCGTTTCGCCAACCAAGTTGGCATCATCTGGAGATGATTAAAACTGAGTTTAACAGTTTAACAGCAAATGATAATTTTTGTTTTGATAGAATTATGAAATTCATTATTGACTTCTGATGCTACTGTTTTAAGTGATAAATTATTTAGTTACATTTAAAAGCCTACCAACCATTTTAATTTTATCGAGTGATATCAAAGAATATCTACATATTTAATATTGGGATACTTGTTTTAGGATAAAGTAATAGTCTTTTGGTAGTTCGTTTGACTAAAGTTTATTAATATATTTTAATTCAATTTGTTAGAATATTTGTCATCTAACTATAACAATATTAATTATGATGTAATTGTTACAATACGATTCATCAATAAATAATATTAACTAAAATGCTGTTTATTTTCCTTTCTACTCTTATTTTGAAATTACGCATTTTTTAAGTTGTTTTGCCATTTACATTTTAAGGACTGGTTTTCCATTTCTTCTTACATTTATTTAGTAGATAAATTCCATGGAAACAGTAATTAATAATATTTTAGTAATTGTTTCCTCGGAATTTATTAATTAAATAAATGTACAGGAAATGGACAAGAAAGATCTCTGTTTAATTTACATATTTGATTAAGTTCCCTTCATCGAATTAGATGTCGCTACAAGATAAGAAACGTCACTGCTGGTTCTATACTCCACTATTGGTTTGCCTTTTTTTTCTTTCTGTTCTGTGTACAACTTGCACAAGCTTTTGCTTGTTAAGTGTCAATATTTATTTTCAGTGTTTAAATTGTCAAACTTTTAAAGAAAATGTATGTAATTATTTTGTATAGCACATTCTATTTAATTTAAAAACAGTGTAATAAGAAGTCTTATGATATGACGTTATAAGGACATTCGTTTTTGTAATTTAGGTTAATTGGCACACCAGGGCATTTTTTTATAAATAAATAGACAACAGTATAAGAGTGTAAACAAACTAATGAAATAATGGAAACTTCATCTACAAGTACTACAGAACATCCAAGTCAAGCGCAAAAAAGTACCAGTGCAAATGTTAGTAATACACCAGATCAGTATGCTTCCCGTTTAAACAACCTACAAAAAAATTCAGCAGAAGAAACAAGCTGTTTTAGCTTTTCCGTATACTAAGAAATTACTGAAGCTTGCTGTTTACTCAAAGTGTCAGGTAGGTAATTGCATTAAATTAAGTGATTTCCGAGATGACTATATTTCTGGTATAATGACAGTTGCTACTTACAATTAGCCCTTATTTGCTTAAAAGCGCCAAGTATACTGCATAAAAAATAAAAACGATTTAGTTAGATTTCGAGGTAGATGTTAACATATCTCGTAAGCAATTTATTTTTTAGATCGACAACTGCGGTTGTATAGGATGGAAAAAAACGGATAGTGCACAACAGAATCCTACATTTTCAGATCTTTGTCGATGTGAACATTTATTGGGTATGTCTGTATAGATATATAAATATCTTGCCATGACTTTTCTAATTAACATTTCCTTTTTTATTTTTAGAGACTCATATATCCCATTTAAAGGATAAACCTGAACAAGAATTGAATCGTCTGTTAAGTATGGTAGTTGATATTGATAACATGTACACGGCAATGAATAGAGAAGAGAATCCCCGAAACTAAGAAAGTATATATGTACTTATTTAAGGTAATTAATTTAGTTTGTTAGTTTGATTTTCTGCAAAAGTAGACCTGTAATGAAAATTAAGTTTATCTGTGACTGTTAAATAATGTTTCCTTTATGTGTGTCATTGCTCCAAGATAATGCTGTCCATTATTCACTGCAGTGGATAGTGATTTCATTATTCACTGGTTCTGAAATTTTTTTAGTAAAATTTCATCGAAATGCCTTGATATGTCAGTCAAAGCTCCGAATTGCTATTTGATTTGAAACATCAAAGTTTGTTAAAATTTTTATCACTATATTTTATTTAATAGTCTATTTTAACCATTTTAATGTCAGATTGATGTGTACAATTTTTATGTGATATTTGTAAGACACTATAAGTTAGAATGGGGATGGCAGTTGCTACTATGCTGTTTTATGTCTAATTTTTTATAAGTAGTATTCTCGGTAGTACTGTTTGATCATTCTCAAGTTCAGTAGCGGCTGGTGAAATTTAGGTTAGTCATATTTTAGTATTGGAGCATGGAACCCAAGCGATACTTTGCGATTGAAATTTTTGAAAAAAGTTGCAAAAACTGTGGCACTCCCAGGTTATTTTTTTAGACAATTTGTAAAATATTTGCAAGACATTTTTTTCAGAATCGGATGGTAACTATGTCGCCAAGTTTCATTAAAAAATATTGCTTTGTTATAAAATTACACAGTTTTGAAATTTTATTTGAGATTCTTTTTTCACTGCAAATTTCAAAAAGTTGTAACTATAAAAGAGCAATATTTTTTTATAAAATTTGATATCTAGTCATGTTTTCCACCTGATTTGTAAATAAAATGTTTAGCAAATATTTTACAAATTGTCTAAAAAATAACTTGGGGGTGCAACTTTTTTTCGTAAATTTCAATTGCAATTTATTTTCTGAAAAATTCCTACATTTAAGATTTATGCAGACACATTTATCATTTAAGATTTAACATTTAGCATTTAATATTTATGAGTTAAAGTCTCATAATGTAATGAACCAATTTATGCAGCACATTTATCATTTAGCATTTTACATATTTAACAGTTGGCCAACATTTAACTTTTAGATTAAAAACAAAAATCGTACTGCGCATGCATAAACGATTGAGGTTAGGTTACAAATCCCTTCCTTAACTAAATTATTTATTGGTTGTCATCATCTGGGCAGGAACAAAAACCTTAAATTTGATTGGATGCCTCTTAAATGATAAGTTATAAATAAATTGTGCATAAATGCATATTGGCATTCTTAAATCTCCCACTTGTTAAATCTTAAAGGATAAAAGTTAAATGTGTCTGCATAAATCCACCTTTAGTCTTGATAGTTATGCCACGGCCATCTCTAGACAAGTCGGCCGTGGTTATGCTTCAAAGTATCGCTTGGATTCCATGCACCAATACTAAGATATGACTAACCTAAGTTTCACCAGCCACTACTGCTCCAGTTGAATCTATTGTTAATAACAATAATCAAGACAGTCAGGGCTATGATGCATCCTCATATTATTATAACAGGACGGTTAAGAGTTATAGCCAATCAAAAATAAAGACTTTTCAAAACCTGGTTTCTGATTGGATAAGAATTTTAACAGCCTTGTTATAACAACATAAAGAATATATCGTAGGACAGAATGTCCTTATAAGATTATTATATTTTTCCAGCTATTAAGGAAATGTCTGCTCACTTTAGACACACCCGTAGTTGAGGGGCCCTTGGGACAACCTCCATTTGAAAAACCTTGTATACATAAAGCAGTGACAAATCTTTTGGTTTATAAATTTTCGCACATTGGTCAGCAGGAATTAAAAACAATGTATGAATTAGCAAGAATATTAATTCAGTGTTTAAATACGTGGGATTTTCCATCACCTAGTAGCCAGAAACATATTGTTAGTCAAGAGGAAGCCACCATTTACAAAATAGAATATACAAGGTGAGTTATTTTTTTTTATTAGGTATATAATTTCTTGTCTTTAACTCTTCTTCACACATGTTGACCAGAAATGTATCCAATTGAATATAAAAGAAATATATTAACAGAAAAATTACTGGTAGTTTAGATAGGTAAGACATTAGGTGCGTTATTTCTACCCAGTATCTCATCAATATGAGATTAACTAATATTTCAGTAAAAAACATCAAATTACAAGTTGAGATATTCCCCCTCCTATTATCTATTCGTGTTCTGTTGTTGACGGCAAAAAATATAACCAACATTAAACACTAAAATACCAAATTAGATTTGAATTAGCACGAATTTCTGCACAAGAAGAGTATGAAATTAAGTTAACCTAACCTTAGAATTGTTTGCTGACTGACCAAATGTCAAAGATAAAATTTTTCCCTTCCATTCATGTGAAGTGAGATATTGAAATATAATAATATAAAATAAGTTATGCAGATCGGAGGGGGTTACTCAACATATCAAATTGAGATAACTAAAGGAAACAGCAACATTTCTTCCGAAACTGATATCTACTGAAATCTCTTGAGATCCCAGTTAGAAAGAACTCGCCTAATAAACAGTGATAAAATAAATATTTTGTTAAACTGATGAAATGGTCTTTTTGATTATAAATTGAGAAATTATATGTATAATATAAAATACTCGTAAAAAAATCAGTAGTCACAAAAAATTGCAAGGTATCTAAAAGATTTGGTACATTGTGTATTTTTTCAAGTGACAATATTATTTAAGAAAGACTGAGGGGAGCAGTTTTAAAGTTATAATTGTTCCTGCGATTTCTTTTGTACATCTTAATGTAACCATATTTTTTCCTTTGTGTATACTTTGTCTCGATCATATCCATATATCAACTTATGCATTTACTTGTATTGCACAGGCTCATTATTTTACATTTTTTGATAGTCTTATTAACAATTATTGAAGGAATTTTGGTGATTTCTCTCTTCCTCAATATGTGCAGTTTATGACTTGTCATATTATACAAGTGACCAAATCTGTGGAAAAATTCTTTTGGAATGCATATTTCCTATTGTGTCATATTCCATATTAATTCCACAGTAAACCAGTAGATTGTTTCAGCTACATTTCATTCATTAATTCGCTGAGCACTCTGGGACCTCAAATTCAGGTGGTTGTGTCACGGTCATAGTATTTTACAAGGATGCCATGGGTGTATGAAGCAAATTTAGCGTTGGTGATGAATTAATAAAATAAATAATTATTAGTTAGATAAGAGACCATAGGTTTTTAATGTTTGTGTGGCCAGGTGTATATATTTCATTTTTTAACACTATGTGGTTAAAATAAAAAAATTTGTAGATTGTCTAGATAAATGAAATAAAATACACAATAGGCCTAACATTTTATTATTAATAATCCAATAATAATTGCTAAACATTTCTTAGGTTACAAAATAAAATAGCTAGGTATAAAAAAAACAAATGAATTATTGATATTTCCAAATTATTAATTTTGTGTTTTGTTTGCCGGTTTTAAAATTTCTATTAATAAAATTAAGACTAAAATATGTTCGTATTTTTTTCATAAAGCATTTATTCTCGATAATTTAGAAAAATGTCTGATGCTCATAAATAAAAATTGTTGAAAAAATATATTTTTTTTTGTATTAAAACAAAATATCGATGTCCTTGGGAATAATTAAATTTAGTACAAATTTTGTTTGCAGTGCATTTTCTTTGTTACATCAGAAAACACCTCGCAAAATGCAAAAATATGATTTGTATACCTACATGACAAGCAGTGGCGGTTCGTGGGTCAAGAGATAGGGAGGTCAATTAGAAAAGTTTACTGTATTACCCACCTTTTAAAGTGATTTAAATTCCAAGTCGATCCTCCGGTCTTTTTGAGATGCAAAGTGGTCAATTACTTTTTCATTAAAGTCTTTTATCTTCTTTATTAATGCCATTTCTATGGTAAGCATAGCTAAAGAAGATACCCTTTCCTGACCCATGGTATGTCTTTATTCTTTTTAAAGTGAAAAAACAACTTTCACTTTCGACGGTAGTCATAGGGAGAGTACATAAGATTTTTAACAGTTTGACACTTTCAGAAAAGTATTGCACAAATTATTGTTAATAAAAAGCTGTAACAAAGCAACTGCACCTTCACTATTGGAGAAATCTTCTCGGCTATATAATACTTCTAATTCAGTTTTAAGTTTCAAATGATTTATGACTGGATACTCCGTTTTAACTAATTTAAACATATCTTGAGGAAAGCTTGTTTTATAATCTTTAAATCGATCTGCGTGAAATAACTGAGACACTGCTAAATAATTACTGAAGCCAAACCTGTTTTTGATCTCAGATGTAATTATATCACAAACTTCTAATGAAATTCTCCTTTTTGATTCTTTCGTTTTACATCTCTGGGCAGACTGCATGGATGTCTCCTCCAAATAGTTATTCAAAATTTTATTTCTAATGTCTTTAATTTTTCTATTAAAAACGCCAATACACTTATTTACTGTTATGACATCGATATTACATTTTCGTAATTGATTGAACAATATATCACAATGAGGCATAACTAAATGAAAAAAATTTAACCAGTAAAGAAAATGTTCATTTTGTAAGTAGTTTTTTAAACCAATAGCTTGGTTTAGAGTGTTGTTTTCTGATTCATTCAATGATTTTTTCTAAACAATCTAATAATTCTGTTCGATAGGTATAGTCTCTATGCACTTTGTATTAAAATTCCATCGTGTTGGAGCCGCTTTAGGTAATCTCACCTTAACATTATCTAACACGGCTGTTCTTTTTGGCGATTTTCCAAAGAATGAAGAAACGCTATGTAAATTAGCAAAAAAAAATTTG
Organism: Rhamnusium bicolor; assembly: GCA_029963845.1. Classification (NCBI taxonomy): domain Eukaryota; kingdom Metazoa; phylum Arthropoda; class Insecta; order Coleoptera; family Cerambycidae; genus Rhamnusium; species Rhamnusium bicolor. Next base: position 58,197 of record JANEYF010004114.1, read on the forward strand.
ATGCTTTTTATAAAATTAAATTTAGTTGATGAGCGTAACAATGAATAAAATTTGCTAAAGGATAATTTTTTTGTAATTTTGGCTTGTACACCTCCAAAAGCACCACTCATTACTGATGCTCCATCGTAACTTTGTGCTATCAATTTTTCAGGACTTTCATTAATTTTCAGACATTCTAACTCTTTTAAAATTACATCTGTCAAATGCTGCGATGTCGTCCCTTGAGGCTGAATAAATTTCCAAAATCTCTCACATACAACACCGTCTAAAATGTATCTAAACACAAAAACTACTTGTACTTTATTGGAACTATCTGTGGTTTCATCCACTTGAACTGCAATGAAGTCAGATTGATTAATTTCAGATTTTATATCTTCGTGAATAATCGCCAGTATCGAATCTAAAAGTTCATTTTGAATTGCCTTCAAGTGCCCTTAAACACAGTACTGTTTTGCAAATGGTCTTTAAAAATGGCATCTAGTTCAGATACAAAATTTATTAAATATTAAATTTATTATTAACTTCTTTTTTCTTATCAAGAGATGTTTGCTTTATCGTCATATTAGGTTTTGGATGGCCACCACCTTTGAATTTCACTCGGTCTTCATAACCCAACTTATGTCCATCTTTCAGTTTTAATATATTTTGTACAACACTCATATTTAAGAGCAAACACCAAAAACACTGTTTTACTTAATTTCACGACTAGTAGAAATTTACTAATAAAATGTTCACAAATAAAAATATTAAAAACAACGCGACAGAATTTACCGACCAACGCGTACCTAGTCAGAATTAAGACTGCTCTACTGAACTTCGTGCGCACAGACTACATACCTCTGTGTTCGTGCGTTACCGTTTCCGTAAAATGTGTTAGGGCCATTGTCCCCGCCAGTGTTTTCTGTATCTTTTTGCTTTCTGACGAATCGCGCATAAGTCTATTTCACTTTAATTCGTTGTAAATTCGGTCCGTAGCTAGCTTTGAGGACAAGTTGTGGATTGACCCAAGATTTTTTAAATTCTATAAATGAATAATGTAATGAATATGAATGTAGAGGTGCTCGGAGGGGATACGAAATCCTGCGATCTAGATATTTGAATAGTATTGTGCTTAGAATGAACTAGAAACTTTAATATATTTTTTAAGAATATTAAAAATATATATTATCTTATCTCTATATATCTTTAAACCTCTCACCACTACTCTATATATTATATATTTTTAAACTTCAGAAAATGAATAGTTCTATTTTTTATTTGTTTGTGGAAGGTCATTGACCAAATGACCCTATAGAAGAACCGCCAATGATGACAATTTTTTTTTTCGAGTAACCCCTCTAATTTAACAATAATTAAGATTAGTGTAAATAACAAATTTTTATTTTATATTTTGCACAGACAATGTTACTTAATTACCTATCTGGATCACGACGAAAACAACAACAAAATTACAGTGTTTCAGTGTACCTTTTATTTTTACAGTGTTTAGAGTTCTTTTATTCTACTGTGACGAAGTACCAGTTTCATTTAAAAAATGACTAATTTGTAATTGGTATACAACATGCACACATTTTAAAATTTATCCTGTAATATTTTTAAATTATTCAAAATACAAAACGAAAAATTCACGCTTTTTATCCCATTTCCTATTTTATTTATACTTTCAATTACATTCTTAAAATTACTTCAATAATGGTTATGCTTTTGCTAAACAAAAACTCCTATACTAAAATCAATAGACTAATGTAACTGGTTTTTCATGAGGAAATATGAATAAAACTTTCTGTTACTACTGCAATAAATGTTAATTTTACATTTATTTATTATTTCGCTAATATACACTCAAGAAAAGTCTAAGGATATTTTTACAAAATCATATAAGACATAAAAGACATGTTTGCTTGTTTTTTTTCTAAATCAATTAAAAAAAAATACCTATATTCATTAAAATCTTCCTAGACTTTTCTTGTGAGGACATAAAAGAAATTATTGTTATGTAGTTTATACATATTATAGGGTGTATACAGGGTGTTCTAACATAAATGGTATTCTAAATAGGTATTTTACTATTGAAAAAACAATTGTAACAGAGTAACATAAATGTATGTGACGTAGAGGTAATATCTATTGAGTTAAATTTTAAATTACAATTTTTATTATTATTTCATTGGTGATTTATTGTAGACTTATAGACTTGATTAAATGATTGTTCATTTTATCATAAGGTAAAATAAGAAAAAAAATGAAACAACAATAATAAGAAATAAACGTTTTATTCATTTTTCCAAATAATCAACTTATTCTTTCAACACGTCTTAAAATTTCTATTTATAAATTTGTATGTATATAAACAGTTTTGTATATAAACATTTGCCTTAAATCAGGTCATCATTAAAAATGCAGAATTATTTTTGTAGAGATATGTAGTTACCTATCGATTATTGTATGTATACCCATCCTGTATTACAATATATAAATACAAATAACTCCAAAACGATAGCTCATATCAACATTTAGTAAGAGGACCCTTTTTTATGCAGTTTTAACATTGGCATTTCTTTCTGCTATGAATGTGTAAAAAAAAAGACAAAAGTTATGGCGAAAATTCACCCCCACCCCTTTGTAATTACTCCAACAAATCATGATATTTAGATGAAATTTTAACAAAACATGTAACATTATGAAATTAATAAATGGTCCAAATTTAATTTTTGCAACTTATGATGTATCGAGTTTATTGGCAAATAACTATGTTGTACTTACCGCCTTCAAGGGATTGTAGCTTCGGTATGAACTAACAAGGCAAATATTTATATACAAAACTCAACTTGTTTTTTACAGTCCTATCACTCCCTTAAAAGAAGGTACTTAATTATGGAACACCCTGTATATGCTTTAACTTTATTTAACCTGTTCATTCTGTAAATGGCCCGCAAATAATAGAACCCCAAGATACGTTGTGTTAAAAATAATCACCTATATATTGCTTTACATAAATCTAATAATAACCCGTCGCCACCACGCCGGACTGAAATTATCTTTGTTGAATTAAAAAAATATGGATTTACAAAACGCACCAATATCATTTAAAAAATGACTAAACTTTTCATAAAATGACTAATTTGTAATTCGTCTACAACATACACACATTTTAAAATTTATTCTGCAATATCTCTAAAAAATTATTCAAAATAGATGCAGAAGAGCATTCGTCTAATTGTAAATACAGAACTAAAGATTTTGTTTTTTTACTATATTTCTGATTTTATTTATACTGTCAATTTATAATCTTAAAATTACTTCATTAATGGTTCTTGTTTTTGCAAAACAATACCTAACTCCTATACTAAAATCAATATGTTTTATGCTTGCATAATATAACAGTTTTTCACTTACCTTTCAGCATCATGAGGAAATGATAAAATTTTTCATTACTACAGTGACTTTTATTTGTACACCGATGTGAACAAACCATTCCTCCTTTTTTCTTATCGTCGCACATTTTAAAATAAAATAAAATGCATACAATTGTCACAGTAAACCAATTACGCGTAAAGCACTTACACCATGAGTTATTTTTTATTTCGTTGATAACACACACGCCGCTCTGACGGCCACTACTACACTGATGCTTTTCAGAGTAGCGGCTCTTGAAGGTCCCCGGCGGCGAGGCCTAGCAACAAGGAGAGATAGGCTACTGTTTTACTGTGTTAATTCTTCACCTTTCTCGAGTCTCTTCACAAATTTAAGTTACAGTTCACTCAGTTCAGCATTCTCTTACAATTTTCTTTGAAAACAATGAAAGAAAAAATAATGCGACTAGGTGAACTTAATAGTTATAGTTTATAGTTTTGATAATCGAGAAATCTTACACAAATTTTCATGATTTCATGTTATATATGGATATAAACATAAACATTAAGATAAACTAAATTGACTACCTACAATTTTCAAATTTATTCTTTATATTAGATGGTTAGTGTTCTGCCACGTACCAACATTTTGTGATTCACTTCAACATTTTGATACTACCATGGTGTTTGGAAGGACACTTTTGCGAGCAGTGTTTAAATATATAAGAAAACAGATAATGGACCAGTTTCATCGAGAAAGGGACACGATGCCTCAAGAACGAAGGGTTTTGCTACTTACAAACTTTCCACCTTTCTTAAATCAGTTGGATCAAGAAATTTATGCACCTAATTCACCTATATGGGACCCCGATTTTAAGTCTCAATCGATACAGTTCCAGTCCTTATTAGATTCAAATAGGTTAAAAGGTAAATATAACTCCATTTTGATCAGGTTTATTTATATTTATAGAAATATCGATATAGATCTGTTGGATATGGTAAATGTGTAATTTGGCATTTGAATTTTTATAATTTGGTATTGTTATGAATTTCTTCTTTTTATTATTTGCCAAATGTACAAGTTTAATTGGTCATTTTTTGTGAATTAGTTTTGTTTGATTTTTGTTTTTTCTTATTTTCTTTTTGTAGCTGGTGCAGGTGCGTCAAAGAAAGGCGAATTTGAAAAGGTAACTTTAGGGCAAAGTGATAGGGAAGGTTTCACAACTGTTACTTTAAATTCAGGTAAATAAAAAGTATGAATAAATTCTTTTTGCATGTCATTTTAACTAATTCTTTTATTAATAACTATTAATATAAACCTGTTTGGGTACATATTATATGCAGACTGATAAATACCAATTTATAATAATAAAAGATTTTGCAATGATATCGTAGACATCAAGGAGTAAAATATCAAAAATCAGTGTTCTTTTATTTATCATCACTAATCGACAACTAAAATTTAAAAAATCTGTATTAGGTCATTTTCAAATTTCTTGTAAATGTGAGAAAATACTATTTTTTATGATATAATCTGTATAAGTACAGTTTATTTCAAACTTATTTGCAACGTAAAAAGACGTCGGCTTCTTGTGTCAGTGTAATAATTAGTGATATCTACAGAAGTTGACTTTAAAATTTGATTAGCATCATCATTAGAATACACATTCGATAAGAAATTTGCAAATAGATCAGTTACTTCCTCATTATTGCTACTAACAAAATCACCATAAAACATTGTAGAAGGCAAGCTATAAGATTTTCTCTTCTCATTTATGTATTTCCAAAATGTACGTGGATTAGTATTAGTAGTACAGAAAAATGGTACGCCATTGTGTTTTTGTTATTTTCATAGCCTTTTAAAAAATTATCCCGCCTCTCAAAATAAAAACTGCCTCTTAGGTTTTTTAGATTAAATGAACTGTTTTTGAGAAAACTGACAAAATGTGTATTCATACACATTTTGTCAAGGTACTGGTACTATGTGTATTCATACACATTTATGGTACCTAATATTATTTTATGCTGTGAAAAAAAAAAGTATGTTTTGTAGCATAAAAAGTATGACAGATTATGATTTAAAAACCCAAGTCAGTTTTTAGATTTTTAGGAAAAACAATTTTCGATTGTAAATTTTCATTTTCATTAACAAAGCGTTTCTAGACTCATGTTTATAGGAACTTTTTCTGTTATTTTTGGATTGTGAATCTTCAGCTAAGCGTTGCTGCATGTTTTTTGAAACACCCTATATATAATTTACTTTACTTTTTTTACATATACATGTAAACAGTGGTATAAAAATAAAATATCAAGGAGGTATCATAAGATATCCAAAATATTTGATGTTGATGTTTTCATGTGAATACATGGATTATAAAAAATTATCAATAAAAATCTAGATAAAACTGATAACAAAAAATTAAATTCTGTAATGGTCACAACAAATTTTAGTGAAAAATAAAATTTGAGAGACTAATGGTGGATCAAGATTAAACCAAACTGAAAACAAATGAAACATGAGTCCACATTCTTTCGTATAGGGCGCTGCATTAAAGATTTTTCGGATTTTAGTATGTGATAATAGTGATCATTAATAAATACTGATTTTTTTCACACATTTTTGTTCAGTTTTTGGAATATAGTTGTCTAACTGGGAGAATCGATTCTTTTCATTCTTATTACTTTTGAATCATTCTATGAATCTGATTTTTATATACATGTAGTAAAACAAATGTTTGTAGAATTCATTAAGATCACATAATAAATTTAAAATTAATGCTATTATGGGCATCATTATAATGTAAATTACTTAAAACTTAATTTAATTTTTTTTTTGTGTATTTAAATAAATATGTACACAGAACTACTTGGCTGCAGTTAATCATCGGAAAAGTCCTGTAAATGAATTGGATAGAACAAAACTACAGTTTTAAGAACAATAGAATGGTAAAGTCAAATTATATTTTTAGATATAAGTATTATTTCAATTAAATGAATTTTATTTTTTTACCGACAGTAAATTAGAAAATATACATAATTGGTCATTGATTAACTAGGTGTTTAAACAGTTATTTTAGTTTGGGAAACAGTTACTTAGTATCTCGAGAATAGGTAGGATGTCTGATTAACTATTTTCAGGAGCAAAACCTATTATGCAAAACTTTCCATTAAATTTTTACTTTACTCATAGGTAGAAAATCAAATATAATGAGAATACATCTTATCATTAGAGCTGGGCATAAAGTTGTTCATACATCGACATCACACATTAACGCATTTGTTTGTCACATAACGCATTTGTTTGTCACAATTATTATGGTTTAAATAGTTGCTTAACTTTTATTTTTGTTGTACGAATGGACGACGGTCCATCCGGTTGTAAAACGCATACCATATTTACTATGTTATTTCCGTTTGCATCTGTGATTTCATTAACTATTGTCCATATTTTTTTATCCTTTAGTTCTTGTTTAGGTCTATTTATAATTAATATTCATAAGAGGAATTGGTATTCTTGACAAAAAGACAGGTGAGGATTTGGTATTCCCCAGGAAAAGACGTGTCAGCTTTGGGATTTATATGTGTGAATATCAACATGTGTACTTCGAACATATCTCACCTTGGTGTTTTATTAGTTTATTCTTGTATTATCCACAATTTCCTCGATTTGTTTCTGTAATTTACAAATCGTTCTTTATGTGCCATTAGTTAAAAATTAAATACACACTTAAATACACACAAACAACTTTTCAATGTTAACACTTATTGCATGCAAAATTACAACTAAATATATCACGCTTTCGAAATAGTGCAATAAATTAACCTGAAGTTGGTTCTCCGCACGTAACTAACCTGCTGCAAAAAAAGGGTCAACGCAATCAGATGTTTATATTTGTGACAAACTGCAATCACCGATATAGCGTGTTCGACGCCTCTGTGTAAACAATGTTATGCGTTAATATGCCCAGCTATATTTATCATTTACCCTGTGATCAGTACTAATCTAGTCGAAAAGCTTATTCAAATTAATTTAACTTGGTGCGTATTTGTCTGCCTTGCATCGCATATTAAATAAACGCTACAAAAAAAAACTTCAGAGAATTTTACAAGTTTTAATTTTGTCTGGTCGAAAAAACTAATTTTTCAAAGTTAGGATTTTTTTTCTTTTACAATGGTATAACATGGGAAGACTACACAGATTCTTGGGGACATACTCTTTCCATAAGGTCCAGTCTTTTTACTGCTTGGTTAGCTAAATTATGTCAGTTAGTGACTTCTTGGCTAATAGAATTCACCCATTTCACACTAACCGACGTATACAACATTTCAGCCTTTTACTTTGTTCTTAAGCAAAGTCATGTTAACATGAAATTTATTTGTTTATTTTATTTATACAACTGTAAAAGGTAAATTTAAAATTTTGTTCCAAAATGTTTATACCGGGTGTAACAGGGTCATGGTACACTTTTCTCCTTTAGTTTTGAAGATAATTGATTGAAATTTAGGATATCATATATACAGAATAAGCAGCACTTTTTGACATACAAGTGATTTTTTTTCACTTCCAGTTTCGCCGGAAGTGACACTAACTTTTGATTTTTAAATGGAATACCCTGTATATTATATCCTGTCAAAAATACTAAATTACGTGATTTATGAGCAAATAAAGTTCCTCGAAATGGTTTTTGGGGAAAAAACTCAATTTTTTCAAATGGAACCATATTGGTACCGTGGTACCATTTATTAGTACTATTAATAAGGAATTTATTCATATGTCGTATTAAAATGTGCGATAAATACAAACAAAATTACATCTGAAAGAAAATAAGAAAATACTATTTTTTTCTAATTACCTTGTTATACATAAGGTGGCTTTGGAATACAAAAAATGAACACAAAACATTACAACAGTTGTTCAAACTGCTGTCCGTTAACGTCAATGCACTTCTGAACTCGCGTAGCTGTTTCTCAAGAACGTTCGCCAATTGCTGGGCCGTTATGCTATAAATTGCACGTCTTACTCATAGCTCCACGTCTTCACAGGTTGTAACGGCGGTTGCGTAGACAATATTTTTTAAATGATCCCAAAGAAATCAAGGGGTGTTAAATCAGGTGACCTTGGAGGCCACCTCACAGGACCATTCGTCGAATTTACGTTTTCTCCGAATCTCCGTTGAAGGTAATTAATTACTATTCTTGAATTATGGGGAGGAGCGCCATTCCATTATTCCAAGCCAAACGTTGAAACCGAACCGCACTTGAAAGTTACCCTCCCGTAAAAAATTTTGATTTTCTTGTGACCAATATTTTGTATTTTGTCAGTTAAATAATCCCATATTTGTAAACCTAGACGCGTCCGAAAATAAAATCATTCCCAAAAAAATCATTGTTTGGCTGCACGTTATTCTGCAAAATCCAATTGCAATATTCCATCCTACGCTCATAATCATTTTCGTACAAGTGCTGGTGCAGTTGGTATTTAAAACATTTTATAGTGGTATTTGTGCAAAATTTGGCTTACTGTTTGGTGACTGATTTCCAATTCAAACCCAATTTGCCTTAAAGAAACAGTTTTATCAACTTCTACTCGAGCCAAAACATTAATTTCTGTTCCTTCGTCAAGAATGAAATTTTCTTCAGGATCATTGTTGGGCTCATTTCGGGATTGATTTTCAAGACGATTAAAATAATTTCTCGCTGGACATTGTCTATCAGGATATCATTCGGCATAAAGGTGTCTAGCCGCAACGCCTTTTTTTTCTATATTCCCCATAAATAATTAACATTTTTTCATGTTTTGTATAAATTTCCGGCATTTTGAACACAATTAACAAGAATTTTAAACAATTTTTAAAGACACAATAAAAACACGGGTAAACTAACAAATGTTTGACAAGCTAAATATTTCATTGTTTTCAAAGCCACCTTAGTTACTTCTTAACATTTAATTAGAACAAAATTGTATTTTCTTATTTTCTTTTAACTGTAATTTTGTGTGTATTTATCGCACATTTTAATATGACATATGAATAAATTCCTTATTAATAGTACTAATAAATGGTACCATGGTACCAATATGGTTCCACTTGAAAAAAATTGAGTTCTGCCGCAAAAACCATTTTGATGAACCTTATTTGCTCATAAATCACGTAATTTAGTATTTTTTACGGGATTTCGACTTTTGTAGCATTACACGGGTCATTTAGAATAAATCGGAACCGTCATGGCACACTTAAATGGAAAACTAAAAATTATATTATAAAAAATTTTGACGTTTGAATTGTCACTTGTTTGGTATCGTTGGATTCAGAAAATTATGCAGAATTAAAAAATGCAATAATATACAGGGTGTTCCATTTAAAAATCGAAAGTTAATGTCACTTCCGGCGAAACCGGAAGTAAAAAAAAGTCACTTGTATGTCAAAAAGTGCCGCTTATTGTGTATATAGGATATCCCAAATTTCAATCGATTATCTTCAACACTAAAGGAGAAAAGGGGGGTACCATGATCCTGTTTGGTGTTTTCATATATTTATTTTTAGGCCAATCCGTCCGTAGCTCAGAAACACCTATCAGAGAAGCCAAAAGAAAAAAACTTGCTCAAGATGAACAGTTTGAAGATCTTCCTCAGGAGATGGTAGCCCAAATTATTGCTACAATTGATGACCCAAATTATATGACGGGCCCAGATGTAAGAATATATTGCAATTCAGAAATATCATTATTATACTAAGAAGGCCTTAATTCCCCACTATGCTCTATAGCTATATCCTTTTTTCAAATCCGAGTAGTTTTTATTAAAATCTAGAAAGTGGTCTTTATATATGTGGAAAATTAGAAGGGTCTTGGCCTAATTTAGGTCCATAAAGTCTTAAACTTCAAATTTTGTATCTTGACTCATCAAGGCTAATCCGGTATACAGATTTCCAAACATATGACCTGATCTGAATCCTGTTGATTTTCAATTAATTTTTGGTAATATATCCAAGTTGAGCTTGTTTTATTTCAAATAAATTATAGCTGTGTTTTAAGCATAGTTTTAATCAGCTCAACCCTGTTGCAATGAATCCTCGTAGAATGTTATCTATGAATGGCAAAAGAAAGAATTTTGTATTTAAAACAGTCTTTCTATTTTAATACCACCTTTTTTAAAATTGTTTGGGATGACGAAATTCATATCTTAAAAATTCTATCAATGAATTCTGATCTATTCCTTTGGTACAACTCTTTACTAAATATGTTTATTTTGATTTTTTTAGATGGTATTTTCAGAAAATGCTCCACCTACTGATGAAGCACCGAAACTGGAAGAAAAACAAAATATTATCCAGCTTCATGTAGTCGCAAATAGTTTAACTGAACCTGTTACCAAGCAAACTATGTTATGGCTTATTGGTCTACAAAATGTGTTTTCACATCAGTTACCAAGGATGCCAATAGAGTATATCACACAATTACTTTTTGACCCGTAAGTTATTAACTTCTTATGAAATTTAATACATTCAAACAAATCTCTTTATAAGGCCCGATATATTTTTCATATTTATTGAAAATGAATGATTTGTGAAATGTTATCATTGTGTTTTCTAAATGTTTCAGAAAGCACAGAACCATAGCATTAATAAAAGAAAATCGGCCGATAGGTGGAATATGCTTCCGACCATTTCTAACCCAAGGTTTTACTGAAATTGTGTTTTGTGCGGTAACCTCAAGAGAACAGATTAAGGGATATGGCACTCACTTAATGAATCACCTAAAGGATTATCATATATCCAAAGGCATATTGCACTTTCTAACTTTTGCTGATCAAAATGCAATAGGTAAGGAGAACTTAACATGGTTGAATTTTTAGTATCCATTATAGGTGTACCTCAAGGCTCTATACTAGGGCCACCTTTATTCATCTTATATGCTAAACTTTAAGAATAAGTGTAGATTATTGGTAACTGACTTATCGTTATCATATTTGTGTAAGTAAACCTACTAGGATAGTCTTTAGCATGACATTTATGGTTCAGATGTTATGAACTTAAACATAACAGTCCAAATTGATGAGTCAAAAACATGGTCTGGTAATTATACAGGTGGGCAATTAACAAATTAACCACTCCCCACATCCTGCTGCCCAGCTGACCAAAGTACTTTTCTTGTCATTTTCTATGAATCCCTGCAAACCATATGTTTTATTCATAGATTAAAATATATACATACGAGTTAAAATTCTTATGCCATGCTTACCATTAATATTTTGTAGGTTATTTTGAACGGCAGGGTTTTTCGAAAGATATAAAAATGAACAGAGCTGTTTATCAAGGTTATATTAAGGATTACGAAGGTGCAACCCTAATGCATTGTGAATTGAACCCTAAAATAATTTACACTGAATTTACTAGTATTGTACGGAGACAGAAAAAATTTGTAAAACAACTGATATATCAGCAGCAGAGGACTGTGTCTAAGGTGCATCCTGGTGTAACATTTTTCAAAGAAGGTAAATACTAAGCAGGGTATTTTGTGGGCAATTCCCTTAAAAAAATCTCATTTTTTTCTTCGATAGGTGTGCGAAGTATTACTATAGAGTCGATCCCAGGCATAGAAGAAACTGGATGGAAACCAGTTTCCAGAACTACTAGAGGACAACAACTTGAGGAATCACAGGATATTGATATTTTAGCGGGAATGCTTAAAATTGTTTTAAATGCGGTTAGTTTAATTTTGATCTTTAGCTCGTGCCTGAAATTTATTTGATATTTTTTAGGTAAAAAATCATGAAGAGTCGTGGCCTTTTAGGCAGCCCGTTGATAAAAATGTAGTGTCTGATTACTATGAGCATATAAAATATCCAATGGGTAAGAAATGTTTTTAATTGTACATAGACCTTCTAGTAATATGTATATATTTTTTTTAGATTTAAAAACAATGACAGAAAGACTGAAATCAAGATATTATGTATCAAGGCGATTGTTCATAGCTGATATGATGAGAATTTTTACCAATTGCAAGATTTACAACTTACCTGAAACTGAGTATTATAGGTGTGCGGAGAATTTACAACAATATTTTCAGACAAAGATGAAAGAAATAGGATTATGGGATAAATAAAAATTGTAATATAGATATTTAAAAAAAGTATTTTTATTTATACTTTGTTTTAAATTTCTTAAGAAATTGCAGGCAAAAAAAATTTATTTCCAGAAATAGACCTGTTACTTTTATAATAAAAATAAATAGATTTTTTAACTGTCTGCATTTAAGAGAGAACAAATAAACCTACGTTATTAAGATTTTTAATTCTTCCATTAATTAACCAAAGCGATTTGTTTATACAGGGTGGTTCTTAAGTAATGGGACACAGAACAACAGTGGATTTCGGACATCAAAATATTACAATTAAGACCCAGCTCTTCAATGTTTGATTAGCTAAATTATCTATTAGTTGGTTACTGCTCGGCCAATAGAATTCACCCATTTCACACTAACCGACAGCTAATTTTACTAACTAAGCATTGAAAAACTGGGCCTTAGCCAAACCTACCTTAGTCCAAAGGTTGATATTAAATAAAAAAGAAACAGGATGCTAGTCGAAATTTTAATTTTCTGTCATAATTCATGTCTTGAATATATCGATCTGACAAATGGTGAATTTGTGAAGAGAAATAATCCATCCCCAATTTTAAGGTGGAGGGCGTCACGTACGCTGCGCTGCAGATCATAATCGAAGCCTAACTTTTTTTACCCTTAAATTATTGGTAGTTTGTGTGCCTCCCTAGATTATTATTTTAAAATGTGAAATATTTGCAAAACATTTTTTTTTCTTTCAGAAACCGGAGGAAAATAATATTGACAGATTTCAAATTTCATGAAAAAAATATCATTTATGCTCCAATACATAAGACATAACATAACCTAAATTTCACCAGTCACCACTTGTAGCATGGCTTTGATACCTCATTCCACAGAACCTGCAATTGTGCATAATTTTTAACACCATTTCTCTTTTTCTAAGAAATTCCAAATGCCAAATTTTGGGCATTTTTTAAACAAAAAGAAAATGAAAGTCTACTGGTATCTCTTATTACTGAGGATTTATTTCAATTTCTTCAAAAACAGGTAATTGACAGTTACGCATCAGTTGTCAAGTATTATGATTAAAATTTCAAAGGAAATGACAGGACATTTAAAATTTTGGACAAATTGACCGTGTCCGTGACCACCTTGGACATGTAGTTATTTGACCAGGCAACTTAATCGTGACCTGACCGGTCATGGTGACCGAGTGACTACCAATACTAATAACATGGGCTGACATAAGTTTTGTAACATAGTTCACAGTACTGTCTTTATATTGTTAATACTTCCCTGTTACTGAAAAAAATATCCAACAAGTCCTGATAGATACCATTTTTTGTGTGAACACAATAGACCCTACTGTATTGCCAGATAATGCATTTTATGATGGGTCCGCGATTTTAGATGAGCAAGTTAAAATATTTATTTATTTATTTAAAGTATTCAACAGGCAATAGCCCTATTACAGAATACAAAAGCTACAATAATTGAACATAATTTAGAATATATAGTTTGAATTAATAAATATTATATAGATATACATATCGATTATGCCTTGCATTATAATTAATTAGTGTTGTAAAATCTCAGGTAGGCCCCCATAAATCTCCCAGAACCTCATAAACTTTACTATTATGTAGTTTTAAAATCTCCGAATCTCCAGGAAATTCACGGAAATCCTCCGGAAACTCAACAACATTATAATAAATCATTTAGTACATTTTTTAAAGAAATGGCAAATATATCACAATTATTTTGAATTGTATTAAATATACGACATATATAAAGGGGAGTTTAATTGATAATTTGTATTTGCACGTTTTAAAAAAAAAGTTCTAAATGTTCTTATGTTAATAAAGTTAACTTTCCTCCATTTCTCAAGTGTACGAAGACCATATCTTTCTAAAGGTTCAGTTTTGGGTGTAGTTACATCATAGATACCAGTTTCCTTAAAATACAAGAATCTTAAGACTCTGTTTTGTATTTTTTCTATATCATAAATGTGATTCTGATAAAAAAGGATTCCACATCATAGTACAGTACTCCAATTGAGTTCTCACAAGAGTTATGTAAAGCAGTTTTATACATGATATATTTGTAAACTTTTTGGTGTTACGAACAATAAGACCATACATTTTAGTAGCTTTGCTTCTAATGGATAAGATATGACTATTAAAATTAACTTTAGAGTCAAACGTAACACCCAAGTCCCAAAAATATGGTGGGATGTTTTCAGTATCAATCTTGTTTTGACCTTCCAAGTATCCAATTTAATGTGTTATAAAGTGTTTTCGTTTAACTACATAACTCTTATGACAAAACTATCTGAAAATGTGAAAAAAGCGTATTCTCGATATTTTGGAGTTTTAGTCGGACAAGCAATGGACTCCCCATGCTTGTTGTGATGTAGTGTGTCACTAGTACAGTGTATGAAAGGGAAAAGAAAAAGCATGCCATTTGTGGTTCCAATGGTATGGCGAGAACCCACCAATCATTTCGAAGATTGCTATCTTTGTGTAACAAGAACTGAGAGATATGCCAAAAAACAAAAGCAAAAAACCAAATATCCGAATTTTCCTTCAGCCCTAAGACCCGTTTGTCACAATGCATCAGTGCCAACTGTGCCTTTAGATTGGCAAGATTTTTTTGGGAAGTAATGGAAATAGTAGCGACTCTTCAGACAGCCTAAACCAATGTGCCGACCCTTCGTATATTCCAGAAAGTTTTAGTGACCCTCACACTTAATTGCTCAAAATAAATTGAATGATTTGGTACATGACTTCGGGCTGTCAAAATAACAAGCAGAACTTCTTGGTTCCCAACTTAAGGAATGGAACTTACTGGCTAAAGAAACAAAGATTACGACTTTTAGAAAAAGAAATGCAACATTTTCCTCTTTTTATAATATAGAAAATTTACTTGCACATGTATCGATATTGATGGTTTAATGCAGGAAGTTAATATCGAGCATTCCCCTTTTTAGAGGCGCTTTTCCGTAGATTCCTCCAAATACAGCTTAAAAGCTGTATTACTACATAATGGAAATTTAAAACCATATATATCAATTGTCCATTTAGTAACAATGAAAGAGGATTATGACAGTATGGGCACCATTTTAAATAAAGTTACAACAAATACAAAAGGCAAGTATGTGGGGATATAAAAGTAATAGCCATTTTAGTAGAGCTTCAAGGAGGCTTTACAAAATATTGCTGTTTTCTTTGTTTGTAGGACAGCGTGCAGTAAAAGAACATTACAAGAAAAGAATTTGGCCGGAAAGGAAAGAATTTGAACCCGAAACTAGTAATGTTAAATATGTGCCCCTTGTAGACCCTAAAAATGTTCATTTGCCACCTCTTGATATTGAAGTGGGCTAATGAAAATTTTTGTGAAAGCTATGAAGGATTTAATGACAAGAGAAATTTTTCCCCAATTAAGTGACGCCAAACTTGAAGAAGGCATTTTTATTGGTCTTTAAATTAGAAAATTGCTTGACGATGAAGATTTTAAAGGAACACTCAATAGACAGGAACTCAGGCAGGGAATTTTTAGGGAACAAGGATGAGAACTATAAGCAACTAGTAAGAGCACTTTTAGATTCATACCAAACGCTTGATTGCCGTACGTCTTTAAAAATTCACGTTCTGCATTCTCATTTAATTTTTTTTCCTGAAAATTTGGATGCGGTGTTTACGAGCAGGGAGAATGATTTCATCAAAATATCAGGACAATGGGATCCAGCCATGATGGGTGATTACTGTTGATTCTTAAAGCAAGACGATTTGACCCCCCCACCATAAAAGAAAACAAAGAACTTATGTTACGACTTTTACTTGCCATTTCGGTAAACAGAAGGCTTTATTCCAGTGGGATATGCTATCCAGTTACCCGTTACAAAATATTTTTTCTTTTGTCCGCCAGTGTAAATTATAGACCGACGGTACTAGAATTAGAAAGATTTTGCTTTGAATATTTTATTATAGACTGTAATACAAATAAAACAATGTAAGAGAAAACCAATATATTATGTCAACTACATAATAAACAACTTTTATACAATGCTACACAATTGATAAATAAGTATGAATATAATAAAAATGACTAGTAATTTCATACTATGAAGTTAAATAAATTGTTAAATAAACTATACTATACAATTCCAACAATTAATTAGCTGCGTAATATCGTGAAAAAAATCACCAGATAAAAACATTTCAATATCATTTATACTAAAGCTATAATTCGCAGTCAGCTATCAATTATATATAAAACATTTGCAAATAAATATCTTAAATTATTTGTTAATAATAATAAAAATCAGTTACTCTGCTGAGAGTACCATGTAACCGAGATTCAGTAATTAGTCTTAAATAAGATTAAAGTCCAGTACATTAGAGGAAAAGTCATTTAAATTTTTCACTCTACCACCGGACTATGAGAATACGTAACAAACATTACCTATCGCTAATACTAGACAACAATTTTTCATTACATACAAAATACTTTTCATCAAATATAAAGATCACACTGGATACTTTGTGCTAGAGTACAATTTCTTAAATCTACCAATATTTTCGACCTGCACTTTATAATTAGCATGGTGCTTTGTAAATAAAAACAAGTAGGTATTTTTACACTAAATAAAAAAAATTATTCTATCAATTCTATCATCAAATATCCAATTGTATGGAAATACTTAAATGTCGTTAAGACTAGAAACTGTGATGTTATATAAAACATGTTTACTCATGCTAAATACTACACTCATCACTATCATCAGATAATTCAGCTGGACCATCATCCAGGGCCCCATCAAGATGTTGGGACAAAAGGTCTTCTTCGTTCCCTTCATCGAATGAGCTAAAAAAAATAAGTGGATATAAACTTTATTTCTGATGTTCATTTTTGTGACTACTCTAGGCAATCTCAAATTTTTAGAAGAACAAGTTGTCATATAGAGCAATTTTGGTACATAGTCGTAAGCGTTTTATCGAAACGTGTCACAACTTTGCGGAGCCCAAAAGTAGTCATAAACTGTTGGGATAAAGCTTGGAATATATAAAGTCCATTCATTTCCTATAGTAGCCCTAACCTAACTAAAGGTAAATTTCGCTTTGTTAAGTTGGACAAAAAGTTCACTTTTAATTACAAACTATCAGTGTCAGTCATAATTTTTTATGTCATGCTATTAATGACATTACTTAACCTAACAAATTATTGGTAATTTAACAACGTGAAATCTATCATTAGTTAGGAAAGCAGAATGTTAATAGACTTTACATACTAGGCCACGAGACAACTGGAGGTACAGATAAATAATGTTAAATGCCCTTTGTATGGAATGTTGTTGCAAATTTGACCGGTCAAAAATGTTTATTTGATAGTGTTGGGTCGGCTAATGATCCATGTCCACAATTAGTCAATATTAGCGCTAATAATCCACCGGCAAATCACATTAGCCGGACATTTAAAGCATTTTAAAATTTCGCGCCAATTTTAGTGCGCACGCGAAAATTTCCGTTACAATCGATGTTAAAATTTTAATACAATGCCCAAGGATTCTGATATGTGGAACTATTTTTTTCAAAATTAAAAATAAAGAAAGTAAATATTTAAGAGGAAAATTCAAATATTGCCGCTAAGAATATCTTACCAATGCAAATGGAATGAGAAGGCATCTCATAAAATATTGTTCAGTGTCCTGCTGCAGTAAAAAAAAATGATAAACTTGTATGAATGATATCTGATTGAAGTAAAAGGAGAAATTGGAATGCAGTAAAGCTTGAAAAATTAAAACAATATATATTTAGCTATTTGCTTCTTGCAGGAATCTTGAGCTTCAGTAAAACTAAAAACAGAAGAAACTGTTTCATACAAATCAATCTATTTGTTCATTCTGTAATGGTATTGATAATAAACGCAAACACATAATGTGGACACGCTATTTGCCATTTTATGCAAGCAGAACATCTTTACAATTTGTAGAAAATCCATATTTCAAAAATTATGTATTTCATTTCAGTGATGTAAATTTACCGGCTAATTTTCATTTTTAGCATTTTTAACGGCCCCCAAAAAAATAATTGGCGCTGCAAGAGCTGCGTAGATGACTTTAAGAATCATTCCTCCATAAATTTGAAGATATCCATAATTTATAACCTTTAAATTAACGTCTTTCATAATGTGCCAGCTTCAGAGTTATTTTTGTCATTGTCAATGACCAGTCAAAAATAGCGGTCCGCTGACCAAAACATTTTTACCAGTCAAATTTACTTAAGAAATTGAGTTTTCCAACAACTTGTTCTACTAAGAATCTATATTTTTGCTAGATTGCCTGGCACTGATGTACAATTGCTGTTTTAATTTGACATATTTATAAAGCTGAAATAATAATAGCAACAGAAAGCCATGATTTCAGTGGTTACATATATGTAATTAATTTATGGAATGCAAATAAGCAGGAACATTATGTTGCTTTTCATCTTAAAAAATGCCCTCTTAAAATGTTTTCTTAATCGCCTCTCAAGTCACCGAAGTAACTCCCAGAAAATACTAGGATTTTGTGTTGAGCAAAGAGGGACGAGGCCCTACAGTTTATTGTGGAGTCCAAAACACATTTAGGGCATCGACAGTTCACTCCCATCTTAATCCGAAGTAAATTACAAATAAAATTTGTTGCTCCGGGATGGATTTGAACCATCGGTGTTCGGTACTGAGTAAATAACTATAAGCGCTTTACCCACTCGGCTACCATGCCCTTATCTTACGATTATGTAAATCTGTTTAAATTTTAACTTGAACAAAGGCTATTGGTTTATCAATATAATAGTTCTTATATGATATGGCATTATTCGTTCGGAGTTTATATACTTAGAATTATCAACGCCACCTACTGTTACCAGTGGAAATTGAAGAACAATTTTTTTTTCTGAAAACTATTATACTATAGTGCGCTAAATTCAGTTCGCTGGGTAATACTGGTGATGAAAAGTGAAGTGAATTCTGCAATTTCTACTTGGTTGCCATGGGTTAGTCCCAGAATGGTGTCTCATTAATTTCAAAATTAGAACTTGAACTTGTCACATTCATTTATATTCATGATGCGCAGAATATTGATGGTAACGCTTCTGGTCAATGTGGAGAAATATGAGTTACATAAATTTGGATGGTACTGATTGATTAAACTTTCAAGACAGCCTCAGTTGTAAAAGATCGTCCAAATGGATTTTGTATTTTCTGAAAAACCCAGGTTTGAATTAACCTACTTTTTCTTTGCATATGGATCACAGAGAAATCTTGACAGTAATAAAATTTATACCAAATAAACCTGTGCCTTATTTTCATCAACATAACCTCACATATGACTAATTGCTCGGAACAAATTGTAAATTAGAGGTATCTATTCTTCTATAACATAACGATCAGTCAAAGTTTTACTAGATTGGGTTTGATTATGTTTCATGGTGGAAAATCAACTGTTTAAAAATCAGGACTAAATAAAAAAGAATTAACCAGATTTAAACCCACATATCTAGATACAGCTGAAGATAAGTATGCAAATTGTTTCATAAATTGACGTCCACAGAAGAATGCACAGGAAAAAGCAAGGTGAGTAGGTAAGTGGGGAGGAAGTTTAGATTATAATTTTTAAATAGTTGATTGAAGACGAAGTGATTTAAAAAAATATATATAAACACTATTTATTACTTCTCTAATTTTCACTTTATTTGTTATTTTTTGCAACTAGTTTCATACTATTCGAATATTTTCAAGTAAACTAAATTATACAGATTTTATTTTCATTTAAATATAAACTGAACTGAAACTAATTGTAAAAATAACAAATAAAGTGAAAATTAGTAAGTGTTTATAATTTTTTTTATTATAATTTTTGTTGGGGGGGGGGGTATCAGAGAGAGAATATTGTGAGGTTGGGTAATTGAGGACATTTTGGAAAAATTTCCAAAATTTGTATTTTCTGCCATGCTTCCACTAAATTATTTCTTAAATGCCTATAATACCTACATTTTGTCTTTGGAAAGGAAAAATTCAAAATAATGAAAATTATTTTTTCCATTTTAAATCACTCTACTTCGTAGGATTTGGTATTCCTGGCGGAAAAGACAAGTCAAGATTTGGTATTCCTGACCAAAACAAATGGTCAGCTTAGGGTTCTATATATTGTATCGACATACATACTTATCACCTTGGACTTTTGTCTCTTCATTCCTGTATTATCCACAGTTTCTCCGATTTGTTTTCATAATTTACAAAAAAATGGTTTCATGCCATTATACGAATCATTAGCAAGTAAAAGTAATGCGACCTATATGCGCCACTAATTTAAAATAAAAAATTGTACCAATCATTACCGAAAGTGCGTCCTATATGTGCCACTAACTTAAAAAAAAACTGTACAAACCGTTACTACCAAGAACGTGCTATTAATTGAATATTAAAAAGTTTAAATACACACAAAAATGACTCTTACAATGTTAACACCCACCGCACGAGGATCTCAAATTTGTCAGTTGTCTGAATATATCACGCTTTCGCACTAGCGCAATAAATAAACAGGTACCTGTGCCGTTGGGTCTCCGCACGTAACTAACCTTCCGCAAAAAAGAGTCACCGAGTGCCGCGCGCGTAACAACGCAATCAGATGTTTATATTGTAATTGATATATCATTTTGATTTATATGAATATAAAGGCTATCTCTGGGTGATATCAAATCCTCCAATGTTTATTGATCATTATAATCTTCACATAATGACTACAAAACATTAATCATTTAGAGCAGACATGTCAAACACACGGGCCGCATGCGGCCCACCGAGTCTTTTGGATTATGTATTTAATATTAGTGAAACAAAAGTAGTTTACGTGTATTTCTATAATTCGTTTTTTTTTTTTTGTAATGCGGCCCACGGCTTCAAGTTTGACATGCCTGATTTAGAGTTCGCTATTGTATTAGTTGTTATTTGTTATATAAAAGTCATTACATATATCTCTACGAGAGCTGTCTGAGCAATTTGTTACGGAAGCATTATTGTTAAATATTTAAAATATTAGTTTCATTCAGAGACATCACAAAAGTTAATCTTGTAAGTTTATTAAAAGTGATTTAAGTTTCACAAAATCAGTCCCATGCTATTCTTACCCTATCATAGCCACAATCGTAATCCCTAGATACAAGCAAACATATTAATGAACCTCTACCAACATTAAACCATTAAACTGATTGAAAATGAAAAACAATTTCATATCTGTTAAAATTGTACGTTTTTTCAACCAGGTTAATACAAATAAATCTTTATTCTATCTATTCAAAAACAAAATGAGAAAGATACTTACAGGCTGTCTTGCTGATCATTTCCTCCTTCTTCGGCAACTAATAATTCATATTCTTCTGCCGCATATCTGTCCCAATCAGACATCTGAAAAACAAAACACAATCAGGTTAACATGTTTTTTTTAGGCTTGATTTCTTTGTTCCCAATATGAATACGAATAAATAACTAATTAACGATTAAAATACATAATTAATGACAATTCACATTGTTGAGATCGTTCACGTCTCATATTAATTTGGATGGTGTATCAATTTAACTTTTTTTTTTATTTTCAATACGCTCTAACGTCTTTTTTCATACTACCCTCTGATCTCCACTTACACCACTTTACGGTCATTGATATTGTATATTTAGGAAAAAAAAATTAATGTCATCTGTCCCAATCAGACATCTGAAAAACAAATCACAATCAGGTACGCATTTGTTTTTTTTTTGTAGGTTTGATTTCTTTGCTTCCAATTTGAATACGAATAAATAACGAATTATTATTTAAATTACATAATTAATGACACTCCATATTGTTGAGACCATTCATGTCTCATATTAATTTAGATAGTGTATTGATTTAACTTTTTTTTATTTTCAATACACTAGTGTCTTTTTTCATACTACTTTTTGATCTCCCCCTACACCACTTCACGGTCATGTATATATTTAGAAAAAAAAAAAACTTTAATGTACTTAAACAACCATTATTTAATTTAACTAATTACCTCCTGGCCATCAATATCATGATCTCTTTGTGACGCAAACGGATCTCTCTGTTCGTGGTCCAAGTATTTTTCTAAGTTGAAGAATGTGTCGAAGAATATTGGAGTCAATTTGCACCTCTTCAAATCACTGAGGGATATCTTTCCGGCAATTTTTGGTTTAACCATATCCAACATTTGACAGAGGCAATCCTAAAAAAAGATTATTCTCTAAACAGGTTTCTATTAGTGATTGGCATTTTAAATGGTTCAATAAAGAGTTATGAACCTTTTCACGATTGAATTCGATATGATGGTCGAATGGGTCAGTAGAGCATTTACTGATTGAATACTGACCCTAACTCTACTATGTTTGGGTCAATTACGTCAATTTTCTGCAGGGTCCGCTTTAGAAGAGGACAACCCGGACCCCAGTCCGGGGCGGCGAACCTGAGGGCGGCATTTTCGCCGCCCTGAATGTGAACCAAATATTGATAAATTAATTATTCTCGATTAATATAAATTTTAAACTGCAAGCTGATTTTTTCCCTAACTAAAACTAAATACTATGCAATTTACATTTGATCTTTGTGGTTTGTTATGTTTTAAAGCTAGAAAAATATTAAAACACCTTTTCAAAAAAAGCATATTTATTTTTGAAATAAAACAAGACGTATAGTTAAAAGACGCGCATGACCCTGCATGAACTTGTAGGTATATAGTTACTTGTTTAAAATAGGAACTGCAAGGCATAACATGCATGGACATGTTTTCGCACATTACTATACATATAAAGAGTCATATAACCGCAATTGTGTTATTGCAAATGCGTGGGTGCCGGTGATACCATATCCTTGAAGTAAGTTTATAAATATTAAAAATATTTAACAGTTTAGTTCGGGATAGTGACTTTTGTGTGTGTTGTCAATTTCTAAAAGTAAGTACTTCTGCAAATGCCTATATTAAGTGTTAAAGAATTATTTTCAAAAATATTTTCCACAATACGTACTTATACATTTTTAAATAGTTTCTGTATGTTTGTTGTGACGGATTTTTATTAATTTATTGGGAGTTTTCGCCGCGATAAAAGAGAAACAAAAAATCCATTTTAAAAATTCAAACATTTTAGATAGGTATCTATTTTAAATATTTAGTTTTTATATGTATGTTGTGGTGGTTCGCAATTTGTCCATTTTATTGGGATCCACCACACCTAAAAAAATCTTTGAAAAAATCCTACTAATTAATAAATTATAATTTTGTGTAGTAATAAGCCAATGCAAAAGATAAAAGAAGAAAAATCTTCAAATATGATTAATCGGTGACGGTGGCTTAGTCTCTCCCACAGTTTAACAAAAATTAAATGCCTAGTTTTAATTACTAAAAGTACTAGAAAAATAGTGTAAGTAGGTACTTAACTAAAACTAGGCATTTTATTTTTCAAAACTGTGAGACAGACTAAGTCACTGACTAACTGGATTTGAAGAATTTTCCAATTTTTATTTTAACTAACGTATTTTGCATGTTTAATTTGTTGTTTTAGAATGTCTGATATGCAAAGAAAATTGTCAGGCCATCACCACAAAAAGCGAAGGCTAGAGAGGGAAACCCAAAAGCAAAAACAAGCTGGTGCTCTGCGCAATTATTTACAGGGTAGGTCCGGTAGTACCATTAGTACCAAAACAAATATCTCCAAAAATTCAGATAAAAAGGAAAGCATGGAATCATCAGAGAGTGTTGGTGACCAAGACCAATCAATACACGATATTTTTAAACAAACTTTGTCACAAATGAAAGCAGTCTACCAACTGACACCGCCTTGGCACTTACAGAAGGCACCCTGGCTAGCACTAGTAGCACTTTACCTCTACAAACTAACCACACCCTACCACCCACGGAATGCACTGTACAAACTTTGGATACAGATCCAGCATTGTGACCCAGAATTTTAGGAGATGCCGAACGAAGTTTTTTAGTACGACAGGGTCCACCTAAACCACTGTTTAATTACAAATTTTCTTATGATGTCACTGGTCGAAAATTTTGCGCAAATTACTATTCTCGAATTTAAAAAAATGGAGAGCAAGTTATAAGAGACTGGCTACTGTACTCCACTTAAAAAAATTTTTATCTATTGGTCTTGCTGCAAAATTTATGGCCGTGTGTCAAAAGAAGGTTTTAAAACCTGGAAGCACATCGTTGAAACTTTAAAAGATCACGAAATTTCTAAAAAAATCATATTCAGGCTCAAAAATCCTGGCTAGAACTCAGTCAAAGGTTAAAGTGTTGTACAACTATAGATGCAGCTGCCCAGAGTTATTAATGCTGAAAGAATCACTGGTTTGAGGTGCTTCTAAGGATTGTAGCAATTACTGAAATGCTCGGTAAAAGTTGTTTAGCTTTTCAAGGTACAAGCGACAAGCTGTTTGAGCATAATAATAGCAACTTTTAAAAATAGTTGAATTGCTATCTGAATTTGACCCCATCATGGAGGAACACATGCGAGACGACTTAAAAAAGAGGAAACCAAAGCTCACTATCTTGGAAAAAACATTCAAAATGAGATAATAGACTTGTGTCACGAAAGTGTAAAATCGCATATTATTGTTGAAATAAAAAAAGTGAAATACTATTCCATATTAGATTGCACTCCTGATGTTAGTAAGGTGGAGCAAATGACCCTGATAATTAGATATGTTTCCATCAATAATTCTGATTCTGATTCAAACCATGAAATAAAAATCTAAGAAATCTAGGTTTCTTACCTGTGGAAAGATCTAAAGGAAGACAACTACATGAAATTATAATTGAAGAGATTCATGAAATGGGACTTGATGTGCAAGATATAAGAGGGCAGGGATATGATAACGGGGCTAACATGAGGGGGCAACAATGCATGAGTGCAATCTAGTATTAGGAATTTAAATTCTCGAGCATTCTACGTTCTGTATAGTAGCTACTTGCTCAATCTAGAGTAAATGATATGGCAAAAGCATCCTTGGAAGCAGCCAATTTTTTTAATATGGTCCAAAAAATATATTTATTTTTTTCTTCTTCTACTTTTCGATGGGTAATATTTTTGAAACATGTCCAAAGATTAACATTAAAACCTTTGAGTGACAATCGATGGGAAAGCAGGATAGAAGCTTTAACGCCCTTAAGATTTCAAATTGGTGAAATATACGACGCTTTGCTAAGCATTTATGAAAACCAAGACATCGATATCTCAGTAAGAGACGAAACTTCGGGTTTGCTAAGTTGCATTAAAGAATTTAAATTTTTATGTTCAATAGTCATATGGTATAAAATTTTAAACTGTATTAATCCCATAAGCAAGCTTATGCAAACAAAAGATTTTGATTTGAAAAAGGCACTTAATTTTCTAGAGAACTGCAAAAATTTTTTTTAAAAATCTTCGATCAGATAAGTCTTTCAATGAAATTATTGTTGATGCAAGAGAATTGGCTGATAAAAATAACATTGAGGCCAATATTGAATCAATAACGCCGCGACACCACGTAAGAAGAAAAAAGGCCAACTTTTCATATAAAGCAAGGGACGAACCAATCAAAGATCCCAAAGAAAAATACAAAATAGAATTTTTTTCTATACTTATTCTTTTCTTCTATACTATTGATCAAGCATTAAACGCACTAGATAGTCGATTTGAACAACTGAATCACCATAGTAACCATTTTCAATCTCTATATAATATATATGATTTGAAAACCATGCCTAAAGAGACACTGATAAAGATTTTCAAAGATTTGGAAAATATTTTGTCTGATGGTGAATCAGCTGACATCAACGTTCTAGAATTAGTTGAGAAAATGTCTGCAGTTTGTGCACTTTTGGGCAAAAAAAGAAAGTTCAAGTGATGTTCTTAAAATAATAACAATGCTAAATTTTGCTCCAAATCTTAGTATTGCCTTAAGAATTCTACTGACTATTCCAATATCAGTAGCAAGTGGAGAAAGTTTTTCCAAATTAAAATTAATCAAAACCATTTTACGCTCAACTACTACGCAACATCGACTAAACGGCTTGTCAATATTAGCAATTGAACATGAAATTGCTGATCAAATAAACTTAAAAGAGGAAATAAAAAAATTTGCAGAATTGTGAGAAAAAAATATTTTTCTGATTATAACTCAAACAAACAATATGTATTACTGTGGTTATATATGTATATACCTTTTGTTTTCTATTTAGGTTTTAGGTATGTGAGAAAAAAATCTAAATCGTAATAGCGGTAAAATTGCACACTGTATGTTTAAAACTAAGTAAATATTTTTAAAATATAACAAGTATTAATACTTGTTTCTTTTTAAATATACGTTTTTATTGCAAATTAAAACCATCTTTTATTAAGAAAAAATTAACTTTAAAAGGGGCGGTAATTTGTTTTTTGTCCCGGGCGACGTAAACGCCAGAGCGGTCCCTGCTTTCTGCCTGCTTGACCGTGCGTCAACCCAAATTCACCCTGTGTATTAATATTGTAACTTCTTCATGATGCACTTACCTGGAAAGGCAACGTTTCAATTCCTATAGCTTCCATTCTATGCATTTGTTCATCATAAAAATATTCTAATTCGTACATAGATAAATAACCGTCACCGTCAAGATCCATACAACGGAACCAATATTCGATGGCAGTTGGGTGCAATTTATCTTCCTCGCTTAATAGGAACCATACAAAGTCAGTGTATGACATTTTATCCTCATGTTGTTTTTTGTGTCCCCGAGTTACACAGCCACAAAATATACGGTCTATAATACGCGTAGACAATGCTGAAATGATAATAAAAGTTATGACTAGTGTTTCTATTGACAGATATAATGTTCTAAGTAGATTTTAATAATATATTTCTAAATAACAGAATAGCAAAATTTAAGGTTACGATGCAACGCAGAATGACTTGAGATCATAATTCAAACAAGATTACTTTTGTACTTCGTACACCAAATTCGAACATTAAAACCTGAATCAGTTTGCATTTGCGCAGGAAATTCTAAATGTGAATGTATGATGTAGAACTAGTGTTAGTTTTATTTATAATCAAATAAGTGGAATTAACCTTTAGACTATAAGGGCAACCGGACTAACATTATCGTTAATCCTCTTATGTAATCGAGTCTATCTGTTGTCATACTTTTTAAAAATGAAAGTTCTTACCATGATCATTGTGCCGTGTTAAGTCTTGTTTATCTATAAACAAATCATGATCCCTATCAAGTTCCCAGAACTTGCAATAAATAACATAAAAATGTTCGTAACTAAAATACTGAGTAATTTGGTTAATATCCTCTTCATCTTCTAACAACTGGATAATGCTGAGTAGGTTTGAGCGTCTAAGCTCAGGTATAGAGATTTTTGCAGACCATGATCTAAAAAATATGCTGCAATTTATATCTATTCACTTGTAATTCTTTAAAGACAAACACCACATACAAATTTGTGTAAGTGCCGAAATCACTTGTCTTACCTGTTGACACAATAATAAATCCTGGCAATGACAGTGTGAACATAGCGTGAGTGGAATTCGGTAGCTTCTTTCAAGAAAGTGAGGCCCGGGTGGGTTTCTACCACATCCTGAACAAGAGGAATGAAGTCTTCGGGGGCGAGCCAGTTACGACGGCCCCTTGTCAGAATGTACACAAACCTAGCGGCAGCATCATGACAGTGGGTTGCCATACTGGAAAAAAATGTTCAGTAGAAACAATTATTACACATTTATACTAAATAAAGTTTGTGTTTTTTGGGAACATAATTTAAGAACATAATAAATTTGCCAAACACAACTCGACAAAAATTATGAAAACGAAATAACTGATTTAACTTCTGATAACTTCCATATAAGCGGTTTTTCGGAAACTGATGTGTATGCAAGTTTAAAAAAATTAAAATCGAAATATACCACTGGATTAGACAATATTCCTGCCTTTTCTATTAGAGACTGTGCCTGTGTATTTGCATATCCTCTAACGATCATTTTTAATTTATCTATTAAAACTGCTGTTTTTCCAGAAACTTGGAAAACCTCTAGAGTTGTTCCTGTTTTCAAAAAGGGAGATCGTGCCAAAATACAAAATTACAGGCCTATTACTATAGTTAATAATTTCTCTAAAGTTTATGAAATTCTGGTGTATGAATTTATTTTTTTTACATGAAAATTCGCATTACGCCTTATCAGCATGGATTTATGAAAGGGAGATTAACTGTTACCAATCCATTTTGTATCACGCAGTATTTAGCAAATTCTTTATATGCCGGGCTTCAGACAGATGTCATTTATACAGATTTCTCAACATTCGACAGATCGAATCACAGTATCTTATTAAGAGTCGTGGATTCTCGCTAAAATATGTTAAACTTTATTACATCGTAATAAAGCAATTGCAATTTGTGCAATGTTGTGCAGTCCAGTCTATTGAAATACATGTCACTTCTGGAGTTCCTCAAGGCTCGAATTTAGGACCCTTACTTTTTAATATCTTTATAAATGACATTACATCTAATTTAAATTGTAAATATTTATTATATGCAGATGATTTAAAGATTTATTCTATTATTAAAAATATTGAAAAGTGTTTTACTCTGCAAAAAGATTTGGAAAACCTTAATTTGGTGCATTAAAAATAAATTACCCTTAAATATCACAAAGTGCAATGTTATGACATTTTCTAATAAAGTACAAGCACTAAATTTTGACTATACTTTTAATAATATCGTAATTGCAAGGCCTACCGTCTTTCGAGACTCTTATATTTGATAGCAAACTCTCTTTCATAAATCATGTTAATAGCATAACATCAGAGAGTTTGAATTTGTCAGGCTTTATTATAAGAAACTCTCGGGAGTTTAATAATGCAGAAATTGCTTTATAACACTTTTGTGCCATCTAAGCTTCAATATGCAACTATTAGTAGGTGTCCTTATTATAACATACATGTTAACAGTATCGAAAAGGTACAGCGGAAGTTTTTAAAACAAGTTTTTTTTCAGAGAAGATGGAGTATACCCAGCTATTGGATATCCTAATGCATATATGCTGGAAAGATTTTCTTTAGATAGCCTCGAAAACAGACGGGTGAAATCTCAGTTAACCTTCTTGAACAAAATAACTAATAACATTGACTCTCCCGATATATTACAAATGTTAAATTTTCGTGTTCCTAGAGTAACCGCAAGGCAGCATATGACCTTTACTTTGAGTATACCTCGTACAAATATTGGTAAATTTTCGCCTTTATACCAAAGGTGCAATAATTATAACGAACACCAACATACTCTTGATATTTTCTTCTGCAATTATGTGTGTATACATTTTAAAATTAAGTTTAAAGTTATATTTTTAATGCTCTATGTAATATGTTTTTTTTTACTTCTGTCTTTTTAAAATATTATTTTATATTATATTTTTGTAATTCCCATTCTGTAAACGGTTTCCCATTGCATGGTGTAAATAAATAAATAAATAAATAAATAATGATGTACATTTTGGGAGTTACATTCCACAAATACAAATACAAGGATTTATAAACTTATAAAATCTACAAAATATTCTAGAATAGTATAATTATGTGGTGCAAAGCACAAATAAATACACAGATTTAAAAAATACAATAAAATAAAGTATATCGTATATCCATCAGTTTATTTTTGACGATATGATTTCTTTTATGATCTAGGAACAAGTAGCATTTAGATTACTTTAAGATTGCCTACCTACCTTTGAAAGTAATGTAAAATATTAGTATTTGTATTCATGTTGGGTTAGGTAAATCGTAATATTTATTTCAATAATGTTTATCTAACAATATTTTATTATAGAAAAATTGGAATATTTTGAATTACATCTGCCAAATCACAATGACAACAAGCGTCAGTTCAGTTATTGTTATTAATTATTATCGTCGCCAAGAGAGTTCAATTCAAATATCAATCCATATTCCATAGGTGCTGCCAGGAACGGGCAAAAAGGGCAGAAATATTTACCGGAAGACCATCGAAAATATCAAAAACTTGCTGGAGACATTTTTTCAAAACAAATTTGGAATAATTCTAGAACGATTTAATTTTTTTTAAACATCCATAAACGTAGAAGTTTTAAAAATAAAAGAGGTTCGTGTCCCCTATATTAACGCCAGTGATCATATTTTTAACACATATTTTTCAGATTCCATCTAAGAAGTGATCACCAGATGTGGAACAAATGTATTAAAAATTGTAAAATTTATGAGAAAAAATATTTATCAAACACAAATTTCATCGCCTTGTATCTCAGAAAAAATCTATCTGTTACTCAATTTTCTGTATTTAAAACGGTTACACCCTGTATACATTTAGAGCCTCGTTAAAGTAATAATCATTAATCAGGGTCCGAATTTGTATTCCATTTTTCAGGGCCGGCACTTATAAAACAAATATAGATATTAATAAACACGCCACATAAAAATTCATCTGGTGTGTTCATTTATATATCTGTAACATATGCAACCAGTGGAACTAGGATAGTGGCAGAGAGTTGCGGGAATGAAGGACTTTCTCGTATACAATTATACTGAGCTTGGCAACTTGTCCGCTGGTGATGTTGGTGTGCCTAGTAGTAGCATAGTAATCGTAGTTTACTTTATGGGTGGGCGAGTGAAGTTCTTTGTCACATAAAACGATCTTAGCAAAGACACCGTCATTACTATTTGTGCATAAACTACAAAAAATGTATGAAAACTACAATAACACTAACATAGATTTCTAGAAAAAAATAATAAAATAATTGTTGCTTATTACACAAGCATCCTTTCAAACCTAAATTGCAGAACGTTATAAATAAATATACATGAATATTTTTCTACGTGAAAATAAGCGGAGTTGGACATTTCCGCTCTCTATCTCAGTATTGTTTGGAGACGAGCTTTTTACTGTGGCTCGCCGTGGTATACCTAAATTCAAAATTTATATACACCAATTTGCACTATACCACGTTTTTTTTTCAGTATTATTTTAAAGTTTTTTCGTTAGCGAGGCCAGCTTTTGCAGGCGTCGCTAATTCTATATACAATTTAAATTATTTAGTTTAGGTGTTGTATTTATTGTAATTTTTTAAGCCCGGACCGGCCCCGCTTTGCCCGACCCGACCTAACAATTGCCCCATCGTTCTCATACGTGGGGAGGCTAGGTCGGCAACAGACCCGGTGTCCGGCGAGGGACATATACTCTGTTCATTTTAATTGTAATAAATATTTTTTTTAATTTGAATTCCTAACCTTACATATATTGGAATGTTTGATATATTATCTACCTAAAACTTTTATATTAGCGTAATCAGATAAGAATGACAGTATAAAATATAAAAAAACTATTTATAATTATTATCATGTTAAGTTTGAAAGGATGCTTATATAATAACCAATACCAATTTTTTTTATTTTTTTCTAGAAATGCGTAAATTCGAAGCAAATAAAATGTCATATATTTTTTTTTAAACAAGGGAGACAGATGGTTCACATATTTGTGTATTCCATGCAATCAGACGATACGTGTATTTGGTATACGCCGTGATTGTGAGACATTTAAGGTTGCGTTTATACCAGATACACAACTTAAATTTGTCAGTAATATTGAAATACGAAAATATACGGTTCTAAATACCATAAAGATTTAATATATAAAATTACGGGCAATACTGATGCGTATACTTTTTAAAAAGTCGTTGCATTAACAAAATTTCCTGAGTAAATACAAAATCTAAGTGAACACTATGAGTATTAGTATCAGGCTAACATCTAGTTAAATCATTCAAGTATTATCCATGGTATTGTAATGGCATTAAAAGGTCAAGAAACGTGTCGGGTAGTATAGGGAAACCCTTTCAGACTACCAGCATTATTATTATATTATGAATTATGACTATGAGTACTTGTAAAGAATCAATAGTACTTGAACTTTAAAGCTTTTGAAACCCTATCATCTGCAGATATAAGAAATTACTTCAGTCCGCTTATTAATAAGTTAACATTAGTGAAGGATGAGATCAGGTTTCCGAGTGCTGAACACTTCAATTTCGCTTTAATGAAAGTTGGATTTTTTAAGTATAATTCTACTGATTTCAAAACATGCAATGTTTAAATTACTACAGACCATTTCCTTTATTTATGAACTTAAGTACAGTTACCATTCAGTTTACAGATATTTTAAGATTTTTTAACAGAATTTTCAAAATATATGTGAAGCTTGGTTGATGAAATGATTTTCTATTTTGACTCGAATTTTTAAAAGCATTTCTTAACCATTAAAAATATTTAAAAATATATTTTTGAATACCACTATTTTGGAGGAACATTGTATTTTATAAACTATATTTATTGTTGAAAGGACTTAGTGATTTTTGCTTTTTAAATAAATTCCCTTTTGAGTGACTTCGAAGTTTCTATGCATTATTAAAATGTGTAAAAGTGACTTATGTAACACATTAGGCAGTGAAAAATATTCACTAGCTAATGAATTTGAAGGAATATAGTTTTTTCGTTTTTCTCAGAAACAGTAAACAATTACTTAGTCCCTTTCTGAAATAAACGATTCATTTACAATAGTAATATCTTTAATAAGAGATGGAAAATTGTTTTTCGCCAATATTGGGAATTTCATACCAATTTTTATAAAATTTGTTATGCAAATTTATCAAGTGACCATTGTGAAATGGTTTGCAAAAGTCATTAGAGGGCGCCATTTAATCAATAGGATAAATAGTCTGCTTTTCTTCAATATTTTTTTTTACAATATTTCTTAAAAGTTAGGAAAATTTGAGATCAACATCCATCCGGGGAGTATTTCAACTGCTAATTTTAATGAAATGTTGGGTTATTCAAGTATGGCATAAAATCACGTTTGGACATAACGATAACATTTCAGATGTACAGGACTAATCGAGAGCAACGTAACTGAATTTTCTTAAATGAAACATTCTGATAAAAATTGAAATTCTGTTTTTAAAATTAATAAATTGGTTGCTAAATTGCAGATAGAAAGGAATAATTTTTTGACATAGTTTGCCATGTGATAGGTACCCATTTGAAATAAAGAATGTCAAGTAGGTTTTGGAACTAATTAAATGGACTGTAATGAATATTTCCAAAACAAAATAACTTTAATTACTCAATAGTGATATGAATACTTTTCTATTCATATATATAAAAAAATAATGCATTTTTATTGAATGACCTATTTCAACAATACTTTAAATGGCAACACATATTTTTCAATTTCATTATCTGAAGACAGACTACTCTTTTAAATAATGAAATAAAGTGATATATTGTCATTTAAAAAATTACTGAAATAGGTAAATATTTCAATAAATACGCATTTATTTTTTAATGGAATACATAAATAATACAATATAATTTTGTAAAAATTTTTAAACAAAATTTCTTTAATTAAATTAATCAAGGTATTAGATAAGTTAGAGATTTCCGCATATTAAAAAAAATCACGATGCATGCCTATAATAAGTTGAAGAAAGCTGACATCAGATTAATACGAGAAAAACACGCAATGGAAAACGGGAATAAAAAATATCTGCAATGTAGAAAAGATACGAGAACTTTTTCTTTTCGCATTTTTCTAAAAGGAAAATTTAATAAAAAATATTATTCCAAACAGTTTCGCGCCCAAAAATGTAATCCGATTTTACTAAACTAGTAGGTACTATAAAACACCTTCAAACATGGTCTATAATATCTTTATAATAGACTAAAGATAAAAAAATACTCATGGGATGATTATTTTATTATTTAACACTACACCACAGAATCGTCTGAATAAATATATTGTGCTCGAAAACACTATAAACACTATACTTTGCAAATCTGCAAACCGATGTTCCCTAATACCCTTAACAATATTTTACATCTTATGCGACATATATACATACATATATTTAAAATCATAATATATGATCTTCTTACCTTTGCCAAAAAGTCATAAATTGGTCCATGGTGCAGCTGCCCTTGTCGGCGCAGGCGGCCAAATAGAGAGTTGTCTTCCAGTAAAGCGGCAGCTGGCATGCCTGAGTGATTTCCCCGAAATGCTCTCTGGATGCCCTCTCGCCAATTTTAGAGAAAGCTGCTGCGACCTTTAAAATATTTCGGATAAACAATATAAAACTGTAAAACAAAGAAGGTTTAGTGCCATATTCCCCAAAAAGAAACAATTATGCAGCTACGGACACGTGTTTCGGAGTTATTGCCCCTCATCAGCGTAGCGTAGCTAAGGAATTGGATCTACGATGGGATAGATCAGGAACAAGAACTAAAATAAGGCTGGAAAGTACAGTACACAGTACTCAATTAGTGTCTTCATGTTCCCATGTGCCACATTTGGGGCCTCGATGAGCACAGTCAACACACAGAGCTCTATGTGTACTGCTCATTTCCACCTGGCACATACAAATAAAACAAGATAGATTTATTGGGGTTCAAAATAAAACAAAGAAGGTTTAGTGCCATATTCCCCAAAAAGAAACAATTATGCAGCTACGGACACGTGTTTCGGAGTTATTGCCCCTCATCAGCGTAGCGTAGCTAAGGAATTGGATCTACGATGGGATAGATCAGGAACAAGAACTAAAATAAGGCTGGAAAGTACAGTACACAGTACTCAATTAGTGTCTTCATGTACACATAGAGCTCTGTGTGTTGACTGTGCTCATCGAGGCCCCAAATGTGGCACATGGGAACATGAAGACACTAATTGAGTACTATGTACTGCACTGTTCAGCCTTATTTTAGTTCTTGTTCCTAATCTATCCCATCGTAGATCCAATTCCTTAGCTACGCTGATGAGGGGCAATAACTCCGAAACACGTGTCCGTAGCTGCATAATTGTTTCTTTTGGGGAATATGGCACTAAACCTTCTTTGTTTTATTTTGAACCCCAATAAATCTATCTTGTAATATAAAACTGTGTTTATTCATGCTCACGGGTGAGACTTAACACAGAGCTATTAAAAATGTTTTTCGTAATAAAACACAGTCGATCTTATTTCTGTTCTCGAGAGATAAATAATAAACATGGACGACGATGGTGACGAATAGACGGAAGTGCGGTTTGATAAAGATGCTGTACATACGCCGTTTTTTTTATATGGTAATCATTTTCAGTGATTCTGGTTAAGCAATGGCCAAATGAAAAAAAAAATGAAGGTAACCTTTGATTTGAAGCTAACACTCCACAAAACACCATATACTGCACTTGACATGAGTTTCGCTAACCAAGTTGCCATCATCTGGAAATGATTAAAACTAATCTAATGCTAACAGTGTGTCCTATTTATATCTAAACTATGTTACGATTTGGTGAGCCGTGATTCACTAACTAATAGTGCAGACTATATGGGATTGGCCCGCTGTCACTATTCGTACTATTTTTATACTTTGTAATTTTCAGGCTCTCAAATGCATCCAGCTGTCTAGCATTTGTTACATTTCTAATTAATCTTAAACTGCTACTATCTATTTTATGGTTGTTCTCACACGCATATTAGGCACCACTTGACTTATCTGTTCTACCATATTTGAGATAACCATATGTTCCTTGAATCTAGTTTGAATTGATTGTCTAGTTTCTCCAACATATTTTTAATTACAGCCCTTACAGTCAATTTCCTAAATTCCCGACTTTTATTTCAATTTTGTCTTTTGGATTGCCTAGAAGTTGTAGTTTATTTCCCGATAAATGAACCACTGTCATACCTATATCTTTAAAATTTTTACCAATACCAACGGTGAATCGAGGATCGTATGGAATCGATACAAATTTCGGATTATCTCTTTCATTTTGAGGGTAGACATCCTTATAAAAAAATTGTTAGAAATCCATTACCAAAAATGATTATTGAGGCAAGAAATGCACTTAAATCCTGTAACAACCTTATTACTACAGCTTTAAACAGAAGGTTACATGTATCTAATCCAAGTGTATATTGATTGGTTGCCTTATAACAAGGCGTTTTCCTGCTCTATTATTTAATTTAATAAGTCACAACTTATTTACTGAAGTAAAACAAAATCTACAAACAAATACATATATTCAAAATGAGCATGATTTCTTGACTCTCTTCTCCGGGCGGGGAAGCGAGTAATTGACCAGACAAGCTTTAAAGAACTTAAAACTAAAGACAGAACAAAAAAACGAAGTCGGCAATCGCAAATTAAATAGGAAAAATTGTCCAATTGGTATAAAATAGTTTGTAAGGCACTATCATCTTTTTAAAATGTTTTATCAAAGTTCCGACAAATTACACTCACTGGTAACGCTAAAAAGAGGAAAAAGAAAACATGTACGTAATTCAAACGGTTTCTCATAAAATTAATCGTTAAATAAAAAAGTCAAAGGTGCTTTACTCATAAAGTTTAGTAAATTGATTGGCAACATATTAATGCAATTCAATTCATAGGAATTACGACCGTGGCACTTCCAGCTAACACAGGCAGGCTTATTCCGTTGTTAGGTACCTAGTTAGTTTATAATATTAATGAAGTGGACCTTACCAACTGGTGGGGGCACAGCTCACATATCACATAGTTTCTTTTACTCACAAATCTTCAAAAACCTCGATGCAACAGGTCACATCCAGCTCCAGAGGACTGCAATCTAACGTAACTTCAAGAGGACACCCTCAACATACTAAATCCATAGCTTCTCTTGCTTGTGGCTCAGCATTGTCTCTCAAGACAAGATAACATACTTCAACGAAAACAGCAAAAGGCACATCCAGCTGTAGAACCACACTGCACCGTGGCTCAGCCGCGATTGTTCGTCTTTCGTGCGCAAAACATTATCCCAAAAACATTGTCACACCAACGCGTGCACTTGTTACAAAACCTTGCACAATATAGGGGTTCAGTAGCGCCACACTACAGGGGTAATACAACGTTTAACAAAATTATTCTAATCAAATCTGGAATTTAAGGTATGACTTGAACAAATTTATTTAATTTACGACGAATGTGATCCAAATTAATTATTTCTAAAAATGGACCATTACAGCCTAAGATACATAAGCCAGGAAAATCGGTGCGTTTATTGTTTCAGCATTTGGATAGCTGACTCAACACCTATCAAAATGATTAACACAGCGGTTCAAAAGTTTATCAATTGCACCTAGTTCCGCTGTGATTAATTCCTGTGATTCCAATAATAAGGTTAAAAATATCCAGTTCCAAGGTGAAATTTTGATTTCTTTTGACGTTTGCTTATTGTTTCTAAATGTCGCGATACCACAGAACTTGGACTGCCTCGAAATTTAAACAATCTCAGTCAAGATGTAGTAAAAAAATATATTCAATTTACTGAACTTTGCATGACACAAAATCGTTTTCGATTCAATGATAATTTCTTCGAACAATACGAAAGGACAGCAATGGGTAATTGTCAACATTTATTGCCAGTCTCTTCATGAGCAGATTCACAACAAAAGTCATGAGCAGAATCACAACAGAAGCAAAAGAACACTTCGAGTATTTCCCCAGCGTTTGGCCTAGGTATGTGGATGATATTTTTGCAGTATTGAGGTCACTAATATTGACAACTTTGTTTCTAAATTAAACAGTCGTTTCGTGCCATTTATATTCATTCACATATGAAATTAAAAACTGAACAATTACTTGTTAAATGCATTGATAACTGGATACAGCGAAAATATGTTAGAATTTGACATATTATATAGAAAATATACTAATACTTTACGATATATCCCTAAGGACTCTCACCATTGCATTCAATACAAAATGGCGAGTTTTAATTTTTTAGTTCATGGCCTATTAAGCTCCCCCCTCAATATGGAGAAGTTTGGAAAAAATGCCTTGATTAAGGAATTGGCTGTGAGTAATAGATATTCTGTACGTTTAGTTGATATAAAACAATTTAAAGTGACGCATGACGCCTCCAAATGCGTCGACATTTCAAAATGAAAGAGATAATCCGAAATCTGTATCGATTCAATACGATCCTCGATTCATCCATGTATTTGCAAGATTTTTAAAGATATAGGTATGACAGTGGTCCATTCTTTGGAGAGTAAACTACAACTTTTAGGCAATCGAAAAGACCACATTGAAACAAACGAAAAATCGGGGATTTACGAAATTAGCTGTATGGACTGCAATTAAAAGTATGTTGGACAAACTAGACGATAGAATCAAACTAGATTCAAGGAGCATCTCAATTATGATAGAACAGATCAGCCTAGTGTTGCCCAACATGCGCTTGAGAACAACCATAAAAATAAAGAGTAGCAACTTAAGATTAATTAGGAATGTAACAAATACTAGACAGCTGAATGTATTTGAAAGCTTGGAAATTTCAAAGTATACAAATAGTATGATTAGGTCCCAACCTCATATAGACAGCTCTATTGGTTAGTGAGTCACGATTCACCGAATCGTAACAATAGTTTGGGTATAAATAGGGTACATTGTTAGCATAGTTAGTTTTAATCGTCCCCAGATGATGCCAACTTGGTTGGCGAAACGCGCGTCGAGTGCAATATATGATGTTTCGGTGTTTGTGGAAAACCACGTCAGTATTAAAAACAAAATTGTCATTTTTTTAAAACAGATTTCACCTAGTGTAGTAAACGTTTGTTAAAAAATTTTGGGTGATAATGATGACCGATTATATTTTGAACATGTAGTCGGGTTCCACCACCGTTTTATTTTGTTCTCGAAAATATGTAGTAGCTTTTTGTACAGACCTTTCAGGGGCCCCCTGTATTTATGAGAGATGAAATCTTACCTTTGCTCTAATGACATCCAGGTGACCTGGTGGGCCTGGTTTGCCTGATGGAAAATGAAACCTTGGTATGTTGACGTTCCTGTGAGCTCTCACGTGCCTTTGGAGTGTCGTATGCTGTAGTGAAGGTTGCTTTGGAAGAGGCTGAAGGGCACAACACAATATTACCATTTTGTAAAATGCAATAATTTGACACTTGATTAAACAAATTCGATGGCTTTCACTACATTATTTAAAAACTCTGTTCTGGTGTTCCTCAGATAGAATCCATAGTTATACAAATTTCATTAACAATATCTATAATTTTGTGTAGTTAAATAACATCTAAAAAACAGTCTGTTTGCTTTTGAAAATTTCATTTTGAATTTAAGAAATGTGATTATATATTTTACAATATTTTTAATTTTGACTTTTTCTAATTAGTTGGTAAAAATTTGGACAATAACAGACACTATTATAATAATTCACCGGTTTCTATCATGTATATTGATCTTCCTCAGAATCTACAATATATTTTTACAGTTTAATTAAATTAATTAAAAATAAAACATAAAAACGCTTACCAATTATACATATAGCCAATAGCCAAATCAAAACAGCAAATAATTTTCACATGTACACATTTACACAAATTAAAAATTGTTTTAAAAAAGTAACTTCTAAATTGTACAAAACAGTGACTATACTGTACACTATTTGTCAGAACAATGGAATTCTAGTTTAAAAGTAAAATATTTAT
This sequence comes from Rhamnusium bicolor, assembly GCA_029963845.1. Lineage (NCBI taxonomy): Eukaryota > Metazoa > Arthropoda > Insecta > Coleoptera > Cerambycidae > Rhamnusium > Rhamnusium bicolor. Next base: position 98,193 of record JANEYF010004114.1, read on the forward strand.
ATTAGTTTTTTTTATTAATATTATAATTTTTTGCATATATCCTAATAAGATTAAAAAGAAAGATGCTATAGACAATGATTAAATATTATATTTTTTGAACTACAAACTATTTTAATGTTTTTATATAAAACACTTAAGTTATCAATGTCTGTTCTTAAATTTATACAATCGTCTGTTTTATTAATAATATATCATTTCTAATGGCAATCTTTCATTTAAATTACTTTCATGGTGTAGAATTTGTACTTCATCAAAAAGGAAATTATGGTCATTATCTCTGGATTTTTTTATTTTTAGATATATCATAATTATGATTGTACATTCTTGATTTTACCCATTGTTTTGTCTGCCCAATGTATCTATAAATGGTTAATTTTTTACTTACAGGTTCATCAATACGGCCTCTGTTTTTATGTTGTTTAACTAATTTATTATTAGTATTTTGAAATTTATTAGTTGGGTCAGACGGTATAACTTTATAAATATTATCATTATTTAATAAATCGAACATTTTAACTCTCTAATATTCTTTTGCCATAATCATTAACAAATTACCCTTATCTGATCTCGTAACCAACGATTGTTCATGTCTTCATCTTCTGGTTTCTATACACTCTTTTTCGATTTTATTGATTTCTTTATTTTTATATTTGTTTTTTGTAAGGTGGTTAAAGCATTGATGACATTTCCTCTTAATATGTTTTTTTTTGGTCTTTAGAAACACTCTTGTCGGCAATGCAATATTCTACATTGATAATTAATTCTATGGTAGGTATATTATTAGGCGTAAATTCTTTAGTGAATTTTGGACCTAATGAAAGCAGTTTACTAATATTTTTAGGAGCTGTTTTATCCACTCCTATTTTCCTAAATCATAAAGCGCTGTTTGAATCTGTCCTAGTTGTTTTATTTTTTTGTATTTTTAATTTCTTGTTTTATATTATGTTCTTAAAAAATCGTTAACAATATTCATAAGTAAAAATTCATATGCAGCACTTTTGTCATTTTATATAAGGTGTTGATTACGAGATCAGATAACGGTAATTTGATAGTAATTATGGAAAAAGAAGATTACAGAATTAAAATGTTCGAATTATTAAATAATGATAATATTTATGAAGTGATACCGTCTGAGGATGTAAAGATAAATGTTCAAAAGAACATCTAATGCTGTTTATAAATAAGATCCAATGCCAGTGTAGGGTTAGGTACATTGGGTAAAATCAAGAATGTATATTGATACATCTAATAATAGAAAACCTCAGCACATGCAATAGATAATGAACATAATCCTCTTTTTTGATGAAGTACAAACTTTACACCATGAAAGTAATTTAAGTAAAAGATTGCTATTAGAAATGATACACTAAATAATAATAAATAATAATAAATGATATATGAATAAAACAGATCATTCTAACAGACATAGACATTGACAAGTGTTTTATACAGGGTGTCCCGAAATTAGTGTGCAATATTTTACCAGCTGCTTCTACGGCCAGAAATAGGAAAAAAAGTTCATATAAATATTGGTCGAAAAATGCTTCCTAGGGGGAGCTATAGGCCCCTAAAGATGGGCCCCTGAGAAAGATTTTTATCGAATATCTCCAAAACCACTCAAAGTCAAATATTGAAAATCTACACAGCCGCTACACTTATGTATAATAAAATGAAATGGAAATAATTCGAAAATTTTATCCAGGGCTGTCCCAAACTCAGGGGTTGTGGGGTTAAAATAACCCCAACTTTTTTTGTATGTAACTTTCTTCTATTTTTATTTTAGAGTTTTATACGTAAAAAAGGTACTCTTGATAAACATCGATAAAATGCACCGTTTTTGAATAATATTGACTTGAAAATTTTATAACATGGTATGAGATAGGTATTGGGAATCTAAACTAATTTTTTATTAAAAGTAGGCCATGAATAAAAAAAGAATGCTTCATGCCGCTATGATATAATTTGATTTTAGAGCTGTCAACAAGATTAATAAATTTGTACAAACAGTTGTATGATATAAAATTCTAAGAACGCGTATCGGAAAAAAAACGTTTTGTCCCCTTTTCTATCAGTTATTTAATTTATGCGCTTTTAATCACGATTTTCATTAAGTCGATTTAAAATGCCAAGATTTAGAGATAGGGACTGATATGCATTTTGTGTACGGTTTTTGCAATGGTAGTGCATTAGCCGCATTAAGGGAATACCGACGAAGATTTCCCAATCGTAGAGTACCTGGGCGTCGAATATTTGCAGTTCTTCACCGGAATTTGGCAGACTATGGGGATTTTAAAAGGTCTCGAGGCGCAGGAAAGTCACAAGGAAATCATCGTATGGAAATAGTTTTGAATCATTTAGAAAATGATCCACAAATAAGCATTCGAAGAGTTTTAGAAATTGTCAACATACCTCGCTCAATAGTTAATAAAAAATGTAAGTACCTAGATAATTATTTATCTTAATTAATAATTTCAGATAGGAAGAATGACGGTAATGCAAGGAATACACCCATACCATTTTAGACACGTGCAACATTTAACGGAGGCAGATTTTTTACCACGACTCTAGTTTTGTCAATGGATATTAGCGAACAGAAATATTCCTAGCATATTATGGACTGATGAGGTAATGTTCACTAGGAACGGAGCTTTTAATATGCACAACATGCATCATTGGTCGGATAAACTCCACGAGTTGTTCGGCGCACAAATTTCCAACATAGATTTTCGGTGAATTTATGGGCAGGAATCATTGGGGATCAAGTAATCGGCCCAATAGAATTCCCCAATCGTCTTAATGCAGAAGAGTACTTAAACTTCCTCCAAAACGACCTTATCAATTTATTACCGTTGAACGTTCGACACGGGGTTCGACAAAATATGAATTTTCAACATGACGGCGCGCCTGCCCATTTAGGGCGCAATGTTCGAACTTGGTTACATCAAAATTTTCCAGGCAGGTGGATAGGACGAGGTGGTCCAATAGCTTGGCCACCTCATTCACCGGATCTAAACCCATTAGATTTTTACTTTTGGGGTTATATGAAGGGTTTGGTTTACGCCACTGAAGTAAATACACGAGAAGAACTACTTCAAAGAATAAATCAGGCCGGAAATGAATTAAGAAGAAATACATTCAAGACTTTACGGGCTTCTCAGACTTTAGAACGTCGAGCGAGACTGTGTATCCAAGAAAATGGAAATTTGTTTGAACACCTGTTACAATAAAACTATGTAAAATTCAAATTTAATTTTGTTGATATAAAAAGATTACTGGATGACTTTTGTTCATGTTGAGTATGATAGTTTCGTTCGAGTTATTCATAAAAAAATATTTTTCACCTATATTCCAAGCAACAAATTAAAAATATTAGTATGTATTATATGGACATGAAATAATAGACAAAACTCATCTGGTACAATGTATTTTGCTCCATATGTTATAAAATTAAAAAACAAATAAAATTAGTTAAATTTTAAAATGTTCAAGTGGATATTATTCAAAAACGGTGCATTTTATCGATGTCCATTAAGAGTACCTTTTTTACGTACAAAACTCTAAAATTTCTTATTCTACCGTCAAAAATAGAAAAAAGTTATATACAAAAAGGTTGGGGTTATTTTAACCCCACAACCCCCCAGTTTGGGACAGCCCTGGATACAATTTTCGAATTATTTCCATTTCATCTTATTACACATAAGAAGTGTAGCGGCTGTGTAAATTTTCAATATTTGACTTTGAGTGGTTTTGGAGATATTCGATAAAAACCTTTCTCAGGGGCCCACCTTTAGAGGCCTGTAGCTCCCTTAGGAAGCATTTTCGACCAATGTTTATATGAACTTTTTGTCCTATTTCTGGCCGTAGAAGCAGCTGGTAAAATATTGCAAACTAATTTCGGGACAACCTGTATAAAAACATATTAAAAAAATTTTGTAGTTTAAAAAATATAATATTTAATCATTGTCTATAGCATCTCTCTTTTTAATCTTCTTATGATATGCAAAATATTATAAAAAAAAACCTGTAATAAAAATATTTTAAGTTTAAACTAAAATTCTATTGTTCTGACAAATAATAGTGTAAAGTATAGTCACTGTTTTATATTTAGAAGTTATTTTTTAAAAAGAATTTTTAATTTGTGTAAAGTGTAATTGTGTACATGTGAAAATTATTTACCATTTTGACTTTGCCTATTGGCTTACATGTATAATTGTTAAGTTAAGTGTTTTCATGTTTTATTTTTAATTAATTTAATTAAACTGTAAAAAAGTATCTGGAATCCGAAGACCATCAATATATGATCGAAGCCGGTCAATTATAATTTATGTACCTGTTATTGTCCCAATTATTACCTACTAATCTGGTCACACGATGAGGGTATTATTATGAACTTTCAGTATAAATTAAAAAATAAACTGAAACCGATCCTGCGTGGATGAAATTTGAAAATGGGGGCAAAAAATAGTGCGTATATAAGTATAATAAATGTAGTATATACATATACATATGAGTAGTAAATGACATTAAAATGACCTACTGAATACACAAAAAAAGATATTAAAAATGGTAATCAAGCGAATTAAATAATAAATGAGCGAAAAAAACGTTGTCCAAATATTTACTAAAAAAAATTATAACAATAATGTAACTCGGTTTAAATATTAATATCATAACTCATTAGCGTTTTTATAAGAATTAAGAACTGAAAATAGAGCTAATAAAATGAATGAAATTGTAAGTATCTCTTTCTTTGTTGCCATTATTCTAGGTTGTTCACCCATTTTCCTTTTACCTCCATGCAAATGTAGTTAAAACTATTACTAACACTTAGGTAACACTAAAATTCGTCGTTTTTTTATTATTCACAGAAAAACTGGTGTATTTTTCGGCATAAATTCCCGCACTTTACCGATGTCAATAGATACGCAAAAAAAGAATCGTTCATACGAGTACATAACCCTGTCTTATATTATGATTTCATAATACTTATTATCATTTATATTCATACCGGCAGTCACTAAATTTAGCACTACTTTAATACAAAACTTTCCTTCCTGTTGTGAAAAACCTGACCGTCTTTGTGGTCGCACAAATCATAACTGAATGAAAGTAATTATAAATAAAGTTAAATTTAGCCAAATAATAAAGATAAGAACGTTGCCTTAGTGTAGCAATTAATTCAATTTTAGGAATACAGGGTGATTCATTAGCCTCTTTACAAACTTTGGCAATGAAAAGTAGATTTAATTTCATGAAGAAATGTTCATATAAACGTAGGTCCTATCTTTCTTTGTTCAGAAATTACAACGTTTTCAAAATAATTATCTTTTTGAACACTAATACTAATTAGTGTTCAAACAGCAGTCGAATTATTGTTTCTGTTTGAAGACAAAAATATTCTATTTGTTATAAATAAAACCTGAATATAAAAGTACCTGAAATCCTTTAAATAACAGCTACATTCCTTAATCATAATTTAAGAAAATCAAAAAACATTTATTGTAACGAACAGAAAGCAAAATTTAGATTACAGTAAATGTTCAAAAATTAGTCCATTCTCCTGAATACATAACTGGCAACGACGAATTAAACTCTCTTGTACGCGTAATAAATTCATATTATTTTTAATACAAATTTCAGCGTCTTGAAGTGAATCCTCTGCAATAACTGATTGCATCATTTATTTCCACGGCATAAACAAGTTGCTTGAAGTGACCCAATAAATAAATATCGCAATAAGTTAAGTCGGGTGATCTAGGTGGCCATGGTATAGGACCTCCGTTACCACGTCATCGGCCACAAAAGGAACTTTTCAGTAAAACCAGCCACTTTGCCATCTCTTACTTTACTTCCAAACTTTGGCAGCCGATGAACAGTTTCTTTCTTTGTGTTGTGTCAGTAATAAAGACCATAAGTGAATGTTGCGCTCTGCTTTTCGTTCTGTGCCTGCACGTTCTTTCCCAGTGCAGCCGCGACTTGCGACCGACGCCGGACACAGGAGGAGCCAGGTGAGCCGCTCACTTTCAGTATACTTTCGAAGTCCATGTCAAGCCTGGTCGATGCTCGACCTGCATTGAACATTTTAGCTTACTTTTGAATTTGTGTAAGCTTTAACCATAGACAATCTTATTTGTCGCATCTCGGTGAGCCAGGCCACTTTTAGTGTACTTTTGAATTTCATGCTAGCCCTGGTCGTCGCTCGACCTGGGTTGAACATTTTACTGTACTTTTGAATTTTGTGCATGCATAGACAATAAATAATCTGCCTTGCAGAATCCAAGTGAGCCGTGTCTCAGACAGTAGTGTAGAACTTTATTCAAGTCTGCCGCAGTGTACAAACAATTTCATCCCCTTTTCACAAAGTGCAACTTATAGACACTAATAACATTAGTTATACTATTTAGATACCAGGGCCTCACTCTGCCATAAGTTACAACGGTATTAGGACTTTTAAACGCACTATCTGACAATGTGAAGGCGTAAGCGCCCACGCACACCTAATTATACCCACTTCTAGGGGTTCTGGGGGCATCAGCGCCACCTCGTCTCTATTCACTGATTCTCTTCTATACTCTGAGGGAATTAGCGCCCTCTCGAGTACCTCTAGGTATATCTCTTGGTACCGCGAGGGTATTAGCGCCCTCGTCTGACTTCCAATAACCTTTTCAGGGAAGTACGAAGAGAAGAAAGAAACTACGGACATACCTCGGCCAACACAGGCAGCTGGCGGCGGAAGCATGACCATCACCGTAACCGTTGCTCCCACAACGGCCACTCTCCTCCACGACGACCGTAGTCTCCCTAGTCCGACTTCCTCGGACGACCTACCCCCTTTCTATGGGTTTGCCGCTGAGGACACCGCCATCCTGGGCCACCTCACTGCGCTCCATGAGCGTCCCGACTCCGACACGCCCGAGATGGTTGACTATAACTACAGGTTGCAAAATCTTATTACTACGAAGCCTGGAGGCCGCGATCTCTGTGGTCGCGGAGGCTCCGACGAGAACGCGCCGCGGCGATTGTCCCCGGAGCACCCGGAGCGACGTAGACAACCGATCCATTTAATTGGGAAATGAGTATGCAGCCATTAGGTTACTTATCTTCCTCGATGAGGCGGGGCCCCGTTATGCTGATATCACATATCAGTTGAAGTGGAACATCTTCCAGAAGATAAAAAAATGTGGTGTTTAAAAAGTTATGGTACCTCCTTGCATTTAAATTTTCGTCAAATAAATTTATAGGTAATGTGTTGTTAAATAAGCCACCCCAAACATTTACACTAAATTTCTGCTGGAACTTACACGTTTTGGTCACATGTGGATTGTCCATTATGTCATTGTGAAGTAGTAAAATCGTCTCTTGAAAAATTGGATTCATCTGACCGTAGAAATTTTGAAATAATGTTGTTATCTTGTGCGTGTTGTTGCAAAATCCAGTGACAAATATTGAATCGCTGTTGAGCATCTCCATGATGCAATACTTATACACTTTGTCGATGATAAGGGTGTAGCCCTTCGTGATGAACACAAAACTTTGTGATCACCAAAATTTTGTGCTATGCGTGTGGTACTAGTTTCCGGTTGTTCAGTTACAGTATTTATAACGTTTTCAAGATCTGGAACATTTACATCATGCAGGCGAATGGTTCTAGGAGCGACAGTACCAGTCATGCGAAGTCTTCTAAACGATGTACTGAAAACGGGATGTGACGACTGACGTCTATTAGGAAATCTGTTTCGATATTCTCTCGCTGTATTACGAGCGATTCCATTAAAAAAATCCATAGACAAAAACAATGTCAGCATGTTCTTCGTTAGAAAATGGAATCATTACTAAGTAAAATTGCACAAATACAAATTTTAATAAATCGTGACAGAAAGTTTTGACATAAACAAACTACTTTTGACAGGCGATTACTCTAACTAAATTCTGCTATGCTAAATCATGGCTAATACGTTGTTTCAACTTAAAAACGATATAACTTTTGAACAAAGAAAGATAGGACCTACGTATATGTTTTTATGAAATTAAATCTACTTTTCATTGCCAAAGTTTATAAAGAGGCTAATGGATCACCCTGTATATTGATAAAATTGTAGATAAAATGCACTACACTAAACATTAATACTCCTAGTGAAGGTCAAGATTCTAAATGATCATTTTTTAATTTCAGACTTCAATTTCCGAGGTATTATTTACTATATTAAAAAATATATTATTTTTCTGATATCAAACAAATATTTTCATTAATAGCTTGTTATTTAAATATATTATGTTGATATTATTTATTTAGTATATTAAAAAATATATTATTTTTCTAATCTCAGCCATATGTTATCGTTAATAGTTTGTTATTTAAATAAATTATGTTCTTATTTTTAAATATAAAGCCGTGATTTGTACATTTCAAGCTTACAACAGTAGTCTCCCATTTCTATAAAATAAGTATTACTCCGGATCCTCATCAAATTTTGTTCACACAAAATTTTCAGGACTCCTGCGTTCTATGGGAAAGTGCACTATGACCGTTCATAGTTTAAAAATGAACGGCACATCCAACTAACAAGGAAGCAAAATAGACCAATCTTAAAGGCAGAATAATTGAGCGAGGGCAATAATTACTTAATAACTTTCTTTAAAATTATATCAACTTTAAACTTGTTGCTTAGGTAGTAAAGGACTTACTTCTTACCTATAAGATATCCTCAAGGTTCACTGATATTATAAGTAATTAAGGCGTGTTAAAAATTACCCAAAATTTACTTCAAAAATGACTTCACACTAAATTCATTTTAACACCAAGCGACCCTGAATTTTACTCAAAAAACGTACTCAAAGTACAAGTTTATTTAAGTAATTTTTCAAGGTTAAAAGTAGGTACATGTTATTGATTTCAAATATGACTTCTTAGTCATAAGTCATTGAACTGGTTGTAAATTACTTAATTCTACCCTTTCAATACTCAGTAAAAGTTGTAGGAATATTTTAGAAAATATTTGGAAAAACTGTTACCTTCAAATAACCAAAAAGTCAAAATAATCATTAGAATCGACCTATTTGAAACATTATACGTCCAAATTACCACTGAAAATTTACCGAGAAGGAAAATGCTCGTATTTAATCTTCAAAAGCAATTAGCACAAACTTATAACATTATTATTCTACAACCTGTCAAGTGCAATCAAGGTAACTTTATTACTGTGTCTTGTAAACAAATTGAGGAAGCAAAATATGCAGTCCAATAATAAGGTAAAATTCCAACCAAACATATATATTACAAACTACTATAGAGTTGTAAAATAAATAAATAATGGATATGAAAGAATTTATAAACCAGCTGCTAACAACCTGATATGGGTGCAGAATGTGAAATCAAGTGGAAACTTCCGAAAAAAAATAATGTATCGGAAATAACTGATTTATGTCATAGAAATAATATATTTGCTTGATGAATTTGAATAATATTCCACAAAAAAGATCTGATCAAACTGCTACGAAGCTATGTATGTATATTGGAAGATACTTTTCTTAAACTGGGAATATGGACCTGAAAATCTGAAATATTGGTTATATCGCCTTCGATATAAGTAAATTTGTTTTATAGGTTCATAATTGAGGAATTTCAGACCAAAATGTAAAATACTCCATAATTATTTAAGAAATGTATGTCCGCTATTATAAAAAATATGAGATGTTTTATGGTTATAACGTTTAAATTAGTTGTTTTTCAGTAGAAACTTCAAGGAAATCATATTTTAATTCAATTAGAATTCAAATAATCATATTAGACTATTGGATACAGAAATTATATTTGAAAAAAAAATGTTGCAATTTTTAAGTTTCTCTTTTTATTCACACTTTTTTCAAATGATGAAAGTAGACTGAGCATGGGCATGGTCACTAACTTAGATGTGGATATCCTCAGAGGCATCGGTTTCCCATAATTGTGTACTTCTACACTAATTTAGATTCGCAGTTAAATTTCTTCCACAGACGATCACAGAACACAACTTTAAACAGCATTATTTTATTTATGTCTTTTTTAACCTAGTAAATAACTTGCAGACGTCATGTTAGTTGTTTAACACGAATACCAATACCATTCCTAACAACTATTCAGCAATTCGCCAGCTTGCATTTCAAAATACCCCTTCTCTTACGTCTCATAAGGCTAAGTGTTATTTAGGTAATAAATAGAAAACAATTACCTTAAAATTACCACAAACTGACTTACAAGAAGGCCAACATTTAATTGCCTTTAACCTTACTGAATAAACAGCTTCATTTGCCTATTTTTAACTTCGAATTTACTTTAAGGTCTTTCCCCACATTGATAAATTTGTGGATTTGGCCGTAGGTTAGCATTTTGTTAGTTTGACAAGACAATCACTTGTTTGATTGTATACTCTCTGTCCCTTCCTCTCCGAAACCTATTCAAACATAACAAAGTGAAATATTGCTAAAGATCGATAAAGAAATTGTCTAAATAACAAAATAAAGATTTCATATCTTCGTCTGAAAAATCAGAATTACATACGTGGGAAGAATGTCACAGGGATCCATGCTCCGACCACTCTTGTTTCTCATAAATTTAATAATTCACGTAAAAAAAAAAGATTAAAAAAATATATTTTATACACAGATGACAAAGACACTCTAGATAATAATAATATCACAGATATTTTAGCATCGATAACAGACGGGGAACATTGGGAGTAGAAATATTTTTAGCAAATGACTTAATTTAATAATGGGTCAAAACAAAGTCGATTCTGTTGTGAATTAAGATTGTTTATAGCAAAAATACCAAGCCCCCCCTAGGGCAGCTATACATACAATTGCATTCCTCTGAAACAAGACTAATTTATAAATCAAACTCACAACTCATTGAATCAACGTTTCTTCCAAGTCACCCAAGTAATCTTCTGAGCATAGTATTTGCGTTAGGAAAAAGAGAAACAGTACAGTTTGTGGTGTGAGAACAAATTACCAATAACCCGAAAACTCGATTAATCGTTTTAGCAACCGAGATTGTAAATATACGGTTACGATTACCCTACATTGAGAGATTAATTTCCTTAAACTTAATGATAGAAAGTCAAATATTCCATATAATCATAAATCCGTATTCTTTCCAGGTGTAAGAATTGTATATCTAAGGCGAACGAACAAGAATAAAATAATATATTTCTGTTGCCAATACTTTTTTTATATAATTTAATTTATTTAAAATTAATTGTGATGCCACTCAGTGTAAGCCAAGAGTATTATTAATAAATAAACAATTCCCATTCTTTCTCTATTAACTTTATAACTTCACGGCAATTTACTTACCAAAAATCATATGACTTTGTGCTTTGTTTTCTGTTGCAAAAAGCTCACTCAACGCTTCTCTTAAATTTATCCTCCCAAATTAAGCAGCGCACTTAGTACACATTTACCGACAAAACACACATCCAACACACAAGTATACATTGGAAACGAGTTTCTTTTTTTTCATTGACTCGAAATGCAAGTCCTCTTACTCCTTGCCTAAGTAGACACACGACATCTATTATTATGGACGATTTTGACACTAAAAAATTTTGTAAGAATGGTGTTCAGGCACATTATGCAATTATAAAAGAACACAATTTTCGGAATATGGCAACTAAAGAAAGTCACACATTTCAACTGTTAGTTCACTTAAAATATACAAATATCAATATGTATGCAGTTATTTAACTTTTAAACGAGGACTAGTAGTGGGTTAGCAATTCAGGGATTCTGAGTTCAAGCTTCTAGCGAATTTGATTTTTACAGTATTATTTTATCAGCCTTGCGTGCCTCCATATGTCTCGATATACCTAGATAATTTAAAAATGTTTATAAATAAACATCACGAAAATTGACTTTTAAATTCAAATCAATATCAGCTCCATTGCTTATGGACTAAGATAGAGGTTTTTGGTTTAAATCACAACGAATTATATACTTTTGTCTTCAATATTCCATTTATTTCAAATTTGCTTATACATGAGGAGTGACACTGAAAAATTAGTATGAAAATAGCAATTGCTATGCTTACATATATAAAAAATAGATAAATAAATAAATAACCAATATAACACATTTGCGACTCAAAAAGTAAAAATTCTTCTTAGGCATATTGAATTGATACTATACATGATTTGCTCAGCCTTGTAATTTTAACGGTGAAATTTGAATGAAATTAAGTAGTAATTTATACCTAAGTGTGCCCCTAAAAACGTTCTACCAATTTAAAAATAACATCGGCCAGACTGCTATTTAGCATTTTTTAACGTCGACGATTCTTTCTTTATTAAATAAACTAATGAAAGAAAACAATAGATTGTTAAGGAATCTTAACATCAGAATTCAATATATGTATGTATGTATACAAATCAAAATATATGAGCCTAGAAATGAAAATACACTCGGGTATATATTTTTTAAAAGGATTATGTGTATTAATAGAAAAATATCAATGTTAAGGTCGTCATGACCCCCAATATAATCTTCGTGACTTTTTATTTGTTTATTTGTTTCTCATTATTTGGAACAAATGCAGAGTAATTTATTTGATTTAGTTTGTAATACAAAATTTGCAAAATAAATTTTGATCTAATTTTACGAAAAATTATCACATTAACACGTCTAATTAATAGTAATTAATAATAAATTAAGAATACAAATGAAATGTAATGTTAATACAGTGACGTATTTACGGGGGGGGATATATCCCCCATGGTCCCAAACGAATTAGAAAATAAAAATGACCTTACTTAATAAAAAAAAGTGTATTTATAACTTGAGAAATTTATTAATAAATCAATATTAAAAATAGGAATATTATACAGGGTGGGGCAATAGCGCGTCCGACTTCGATATGTTGAGTTCTATAATAGCTAGAAACTTGATTTAAAAACATAAATAAACTAGACAAAAAAGTCTATAACCGGAAATTATTTTCGAATCTACAGGGTGAGCCAATACAAGTCTACACGGTCGACTAACATTTTTTTAAATTGAATGCCATGTATATCAACATTTTTTTAAACCTCTTTCCACTCCACTCATGATGACACTCATTGTAGTGATATTTTTAATATACACGTATAAATGGTATAATTTCAACAAAAAAAAATTCATTACATCCAAGTGGTTGGGAGAAGGTCAGTAATAAAACAGGAGGGAAAGGAGGCCACAAAGAGGTTTAAAAAATTGTGCTGATATACATGGCATTTCATTTAAAAAAATGTTACTTGGCCCTGTGGAATCGTCTTGCCTGTATATTCGAAAACAATTTCCGGTTATAGACTTTTTTTGTCTATGTTTACTTATGTTTTTAAATCAACTTTATAGCTATCATAGTCGGACGCCCAGGTAACACTAATGCTCTTATAAAGATCTCCAAGGTCGCTTTAAAATTATACAATAAAACTTCGAATAAAACCAAATGATCTTCAAGACAAGCTTAGGATCACCATAAAGCAGCTTCTAGCCAAAAAGGGCCCATCCTAAAAGGGTCTTGAAGACTAAATTTTAAAACTATATTAAAAACCATTTAGTTTTAATTTCATATTCTTAAAGAGTTCTTCAAGGCAATCCTTAAATTTATGTATTAAATCGTTTTGCATTTAAAATAAAATTGCAGCAGACTAAATTGCCTTTATAATATTATAATTAATCCTAAAAGGGTTTTATTTTGTTTTAAAGTCGGACAACTTTATGCGTGAAATAGTTAAAACAACGGCAAGTCTCTAATGGGGCAGAGTGGTAATATTTTAAACGTAACGCATATAAAGCTGACCAAAAATAATATTCAAATGCAAACTATTCTGGTAAAAATTACCAACGGATGGCACTTTTCTGACAAAATACAACAAAATACTTCTACATAACTCGAGCGCCACCAATATAATGGTTTTTTTTATTATCTAAAAAATTTTTTAAAAATATCGTCAATTTTTATTTTGCATCTAAACATCCAAATGCATTTTTTTTATTAAATTGCATGTATTTCAATATTTTTTTCTTTGGCTATTGAAAATATTCATCATGGCGGGTCTGTATCTTATATAAAAAATGGCGTGGTCTAGATAAAAACTGATTGCAAGTTAATAGAACATTTTAAATCTTACAAGACTTAAAATAGCGTTTTATTTACCACTTTAAGTACAATTACTCTCCCAGACATTTATTTACTCTTCCTTTTAAAACTGAGTTGCTTTAATATGTTCAAACTCGTGGCCTTATTGATTTAAAGGGATCTGGCGCGCGTATGAAATCCTAACCTTAAAATTGTGCCGGTTTTGTGATTGCCGGATTTAGTGACTTCGTTTTAATTTAAAATACTTGTCACTAATATTTTCCATTTTAAATATGTCTTCTAGTTTTCATTCATGCATAAAGTAGGTACACGGACTGCACTGGTTCACTAAATCAGCAATCAGTTTATTGAGCTGATGGCGTGTTTTCTCCGATTATGGAGGGGGTAGAATTAGTTTTAATAAAGTCAACAAAAATCCAACAGGCATTTCTTTTAATCAAATTGACTAAATTAAAACCTTTGAACTTTAAAATATTCTTAATTTACTCTTTAAAAAGTAAAAACTATGTTTTAGGATTTAATATGGAATTTCATTGAGCATATAGGCTTAAGATAAAATAGTTTTCTTAATGGGTTTTAATGACTACATCAAGGATACTCCATAAAACTACATTAAAACCATTTGTTCCAAAATGGATTGTTTTAAAACCAACTTGCTATTTAATTCTTTAAAAAGGCAAATTAGTTTTAAAATAGCCAATGTCAAGAGTATTATAAAACTAGTATAAGATCAATAGGGCATTAGGAGCAAACAGTTTTTTTTATTTTAATTTAAAGAGTGCATTAAATCCTTTGCATAAGAATCAGTGACCTTTAAGAACTTTTAGTTTATCTTAAGGTAATTTTAAAACCACTATCATTTTATTGAACATGTTAAAGCACTTTTAAAACCTAAATAAATCAAAAGTATCTTAGAGTTGTTACTTGGGCGTACTATTGCCCCACCCTATATATTTTTTAACAGTTTTATGCAAACTAGTTTTGCCCTCGATCTATTTATGTTTAAATATAAAAATACTAATAACAATTTTCTAATAGCCTCTGCTCTAGTTATTGCAATTCGCAATATACCAGTCACCCTGTACACAGGGTTACAAATATTTAAAGGGACACCACTGGCATCTCGAGAACCAATAGAGATACGAAATAGGCTAAATTAGACAAAAGTTGTCACAGTAAGTTCTCTCTTAAAATACGTTTACAAGTATTAAAATTTTTTAGCGAATTCTGAAATATCATGAAAAAAAAACTGAAAATCCGGTGTACGATTGCAACTTTGTTCTAAAAAAGTCAAATCCATACACAAAAATTAAACAATTATTTTAATAATATATACCGAGTGCTACATCTATTAACATTAAATGATTTCAAAGAGTATTATAAATTGTATCTTACTGCTTGAGAACCACTGACAATTGAAACTGTTGTGTATGACTATATTTTATACATTTTGAAAACACATGTTATTAAACACGGTGGCCTACCACTAATTGGTAGAAATGGATTGAACATGCGTAATTTGGGTATCTGTAAAATTCCAAGCACTATTTGTAAAATAGAGTCTTCCGCCAATCCTGATATTATGAAAAATATAAAAATGTTTTATAGGAACTTTTAATAAATTTGAAATTTCTTTAAATATTAAAGAGAGTTGCAAAATTTTTTTAAACCTCGACCTGTACCATTTGCTTTAAAACAAAAAATTGTGACGGAAATTCAGCGATTAGTTGATAATAAAGTATTAATACCTACTAAATTTTCAGAATGGGCAACTCCCATCGTTCAAGTTTTAAAACAAAATGGTGGTATAAGAATTTGTGATGATTTTAAAGTAACCTTGAATCCCCATTTACAAATTCAACATTTTCCTTTGTCACACATTGAATATTTATTTTCTCAGCTACAGGGAGGCGATAAGTTTTTTAAAATTGATTTGTCAGAGGCGTATCAACAGATCTTGTTAACAGAAGAGTCTAGAAAACGTGTCACCATTTCTACTCATAAAGGACTTTTTTCATATACACGCTTACCTTATGGCATAACTTGTGCACCCTCCATATTTCAAAATATTATGGAACAAATGTTTGTGATGCCTGGGGTAGTTTGCTTTTTGGATGATATTTTAATCACAGGGAAAAATGATCAGGAATATATGGAGCGCCTGGAAAATGTTTTTAAACGTTTAAACGAATGTGGCCTTAAAGTAAAAAGGGGAAAATGTTCATTTTTTCAATATTCCATAAATTATTTAGGTCATAAAATAGACAAAGAGGGCTTACATACTTCAGATGAGAGAGTTTTAGCAACAGAAAAATTCCAGTTCCTAAATCAGTTACTGAGTTGAAATCATTTTTGGGAACGATAAATTTTTATTGTAAATTTATACCAAAGGCTGCCGAAGTTTTAAAACCTCTGTATAGTTTATAAAAATGAATTTAAAGCGAACGAAATAGTACAAAAACATACATCACAATATATAAAATATTTTTGTTTTTATTATTGTACTTATTCAAGTATTATGATATGATGCATACCCAGTACATCTCTGTAGGATTAATGACCTTGGCCAGGCTTATTTATCACTAAACCCCGAATATTACGGGAGTCATGACGTAAAAACCAGGTCCGCACAGTAATATGACATTACTCAATTGTAGCTAGTATATATTTTACATTTTTTTTATTAATTACACATACTCATATTATATGCATAGTAAATGTAGTCGGCCCGAATTTACGCTTATACGCATCAACATAAACGTAGGGAGCGACAAACTTTACGTCGTGACTGCCTTGAGATCCGGACTATTATTATCAATTATTTATCACCAAGATCCAGGACACTTTTCAGTTTTCGTATCGTGAATTGCTTGTTCTGCAAGATGTGTATCTTTGTTTTTTTATTATTATTTTTGCCTTTTTTTATAGTACAGTTCTGTTAGTTTATAATGTAATATAAACATTTATCAAAAACAAATTAAAGCCCGTTAACAATGTATACATTCATGTTAAATTGTCTGAATATTAAATCAATCATCAAGGCTGTTGAAATATAAATTTCTTAAATATTTCACGGTAAGAGCATAAAAGGACGTCGTAAAATAAATAGATAGGATTTTAAAAATAGCTGGGATTAGTGTACGTTACGGTAACATCGAAATTTATGTGATCCTTCTCTCGCTTGACGCTTAGAGAACAAAGTTTTATTTCGTTTTGAACTCATGCCAGGCTTTTGTTTTATGAAGGCTTTTTGTGTATATAAACAACCTGCAACAATAGAGGTGGAATTTGGAGATGTACGTTAAGGAATCTGGTTGAATTATTTTTGTATTTATGCAACTGAAAAAAATTTTTAAAATATTTTCTCTAAAGTTGTCATATTACTGAAAGTTTACAGAGAATTAGCGATTACACTTTACGACGCTTATGATCCAATTTCAGTAGGCAATTCTATGGTGCCATTTTACACATCTACCAATTCTTTTAGTAGTTAACATTTTAACAAAAGTTGGGTGCGTACAAAAAACGTTAGATAGACTTATCGTAGCTGCGTGACACAAAAAAAAATATTCCTTTTGCATCTTAAGCCACCCATTTACCAGGCGATACTAAAGCAACCGGATTGTACTATACAATATGATCATCCATTTAATGGACGACCACTCTGCAATCTGCTTCAGATTGCAGCAACGCGGTTGGACTCACGGGATACAAGGCGACACTGAAACAACCGGATCGAACGATCTCATCGCTTCCCAAATATCTTCTAGTCAGTGGGCAAACTCAATCATAATGCAAGCGATATTCGAATCGTCTGAGCAATATTTTGATTGATGGTCTGTCTCGTGAATCCGATCGCAATTGTCGGCAATTTGAAACAGATTGCAGAGTGGTCGCTCAGTAAATGGACGATTTCAGCCCCCAAATAACAATATAAATACCTTTTAGATTTATTTAGGTTTTATCAGTGCTCTATAGTGGCAAGCTCATAAACTAGTGATTTATGCCAGATTTATTATATGCCAAGTGCACTTAGAGATAGTTTTGATAGTTTTAAAGAAAGTTTTTTAAAAAGTCTTCAGGCAGTTATATGAAAACATCTTTTAGTCTTTATTGGCTTATGACTGACATCAAGGCATTTGTTAAGCCTTCAATAAAACTTTATAGCTGTTAAGCAGAATTTCTTTACATCCAGATAACAACAGGATTTGTCTTTGGAAACGTAGCGGAGAAAGGTACGAGGAGAATTGCATGTTAGACTGGATACTTTATGATGCAGGTTTTGCAACTATCTGGAGTGGCATTTATAGAGGTAGGCGAACGGAGTCCACCATATTCGTTAACCAAGACAGGAAATGGCCCTCGATATTTAACCATCCTAGAAAATAACATTCTGCGTTCTGCTGATATTATTGAAAACGAATTTATTGATCTCGATACATCCCTTGACCACATCGACTTGACATGTAGTACACAGTTTTTTTAAAACAAAGGGATTACAAGAATGATGTGGCCTGCTTACTCACCTGATTGTAATACCGTTGAACATATATGGGATGTACTAAAGAGTAGATTGTCCACCTGCACTCCTCCGCCACAGACCGTTGAAGAACTAATTAATGCTGTTCCGGAAGTGGCACAATATTCTACAGAATCTGATCAAGCACGTGATAGAGTATGAATAGAATACGAGGAGGGCCTACTAGATACTAAATGTTATTTTTGTTTTATTATTTACTTTTCTATTAAACCCTATATAAATTCAAACCATCGTTGAATTTTTGAAAATGTACTCCGAAAAAAAATTAATAACAATTATTAAAATAAAAAATAAAATCAATACATACAACAATTAAAAAGGACTGCTGCCAACTATCTATCTTAAATCTGTAATAGGTAAAATATTGATCTTATAAACATTTTCTTTTTCCCAAACATAAAAATCAAGAGTGAAAGTTGCTTCATCATTAAAAATTATTTCTGAAATAAAATTAGGATCGCGTTAGTGACACAGAAGAGGCCATTGGCAAAAAAATCAGCCTTTTTTTTTGGTAATCTGCTGCCAATAATTCCTAAACTTTTGTTACATGGAAAGGATATAGTTGCTGATCATGAGGTACTCTCCATATTATAGCTTGACTCGTATTTTGCTGTGCTGCGACTCGCCTCGTACTTATCTTCCTCCACTGTTTCTCCCTTCAAGTTCTAACGTTCTTGCGGTTTCTTGCCGCCCCACTCCGTCATACCTCTTGCTAAATGATCCATTTTCTCCTAAGTGATGAATGGTTGAGAAATATTTCCTTCTATTTGGATATGTTTTAGTGTAACACCTCCTAGCAGCACTTTACTTTCCATTGCATTTACCATAAATGAAGTGTATATCGGTCAATTTTGTGTAAAAATAATCTGCATCCATTGAAAATAAGTGCAAAATTTAAAAGATATACGTACTTTCTACACAAGACTTGTTTATTTAACTTGAACAACTGACGTTTGTCATTGGAATTTGTACTGTGGCCTACTGTGAATTTTAAACACGAACGTATTTAAAATAATATAGATGTAAAATTATTCGCATTTATTTCGAAATCCAATTTTTTGCAATTGTGATACGAATATCGAAAAAAACAATTAAATGCTGAATATCCTAGTGTCATCGAATTTTTATTCCATTATCTGACAAAGCAGTTTTAAGTCATTTTGTTGTTAGATTATACTGCCCTCTGTTTTCACAAAAATTTACTTACCGAAAAATGTGCTACAATTTTCTGCAACATCATACAAAATTTGATACAAATCAGATAAATAGCGCAAAAGATATGTACAAAAACCATTTTAAAAATTCATCTTTGACCCCATCCCAACTCACAAAAATTGGTAAACGTCAAAAAGAAAAAATACTGGACATTTATTCATTTATTTTCTATATATTAAATTTCGGCTCTATTTTTGTGAATCACACGAATACAGCAGCTTTTGTTTGCCGCAGTCGATCTCTCCATTGCGACCTGCGGCAGATAGGCAATTTTTCGGGTCAATTAATTTCAATTACGCTGTACATACAAAAACTTGTTTTCGACAAATTAGCTCACGATGTTGGAAAATGAAAACATTTTTTTAATATAATACTTTTAAAAAATAGTCAGGTTATATTACAATTTATGTGATTAAATCAGTCGGTAGATTACGCAACAACATCGGCATGCTTATCTTTATCAAACAGAAAGGGGTGTTTATGGTGTTATTAATCGCGAAATTATGAATAATTACTTTTCGTGTAGATAACTGCCGGTAAATTGCGCAACAAATTTGGTAGTCGATTTTATCCACTAAGTATATCAACATAATAGGGTGCCCTCACAAAATTATTTAGTTGATTATACCATGCATTTGGCTATTTATCTTTATGACACGATATAGGTATATTTTTGTATAGGGTGTTTAAAATTCGATGCCCATTCTGGTATTTTGTTTATTTGTACAATTAGAAGGCATATTAGAGACTTTTATGCGAGGAGTAGTAATTCGTACACCTGAAATCGTTTTCGTGAAAATCATAAAAAACTGGAATAAGTATATGAAATTTTCCTTCATCTAAATTTTTTATTTAAAAAAGATCACATTTAATAGTGCGTTTGAAATTGACCTAGAGCTTTTATATAAGTTTAGGTATAGGTATAACGTCACGTGACCTTTTAATTAATCTGTTTTATGAACGCAAAAGCTTAAAGATTGGTATAAGTTAATTACTTTTTTTTACTGTTTTTGTTTTTGATGTGGCTAATATGCACATTTTGATATTTTTGAATATAGACGTTTTTTGAAATGTTAGTTATTGTTTATTAAATATCTATTGTTCTGATTACATGTTTTTGAGGTAAAACCCTGAAAAGGTCTTTTTCTGAAGCTAAGAATAATTGCCTATTACTAGTCGTCCCACTTTTTTATTAATCCAGGTAATGATCTTAAGTAAAATCACAAACTTACTTGCGTTATTCAATAAGTTTATCATACAACACTATTTTCCTATTTGAATCTTTCGCAACAGAGTATCTACAGGCTATAATGCTTTACGTATCAACCACTGTCGGTTCTTCTATAGGGTTATTTGGTCAATGACCTCCCACATACAAATAAAAAATAGAGCTATTCATTTTCTGAAGTTTAAAAATATATAATACATATATTTTTAATATTCTTAAAAAATATATTAAAGTTTCTAGTTCATTCTATACACAATACTATTCAAATATCTAGATCGCAGGATTACATTATATCATTATTCATTTATAGAACTTAAAAATCTTGGGTCAATCCACAACTTGTCCTTAAAGCTAGCTACGGACCGAATTTACAACGAATTAAAGTGAAATAGACTTATGCGCGAATCGTCAGAAAACAAGAGACATAAAACACTGACGGGAACAATGTCCCTGACACATTTTACGTAAACGGTAACGCACGAAGTTCAGTAAAGCAGTGTTAATGCTGACTAGGTACGCGTTGGTCGGTAAATTCTGTCGCGTATTTTTAATGTTTTTTATTTGTGAACATTTTATTAGTAAATCTCTACTTGTCGTGAAATTAAGTAAAACAATGTTTTTGGTGTTTACTATTAAATATGAGTGTTGTACAAAATATATTAAAACTGAAAGATGGACATAAGTTGAGTTATGAAGACCGAGTGAAATTCAAAGGTGGTGGCCGTCCAAAACCTAATATGACGATAAAGCAAACATCTCTTGATAAGAAAAAAGAAGTAAATAGGTATTCTCGAAATTCAATGTACCATTTATCCGAGTGGATTTGCGGATGCGAGGTAAAAAATGCATTTTTTTGTCTCCCATGCCTGTTATTTGGTGATGATTCTGATCCTATATGGTACAAAATAGGTGTAACTGACTTGAAACATTTAGAAATAAAAGTACAGAAACATTCGCTCGCATCAAGTCATATGAATAACTGTTGTAGTCTAGCAACACTTAGTACAGTTGATATTAGAATGCAGTTAGACAGTGCCTATAGAAAAAGTTTAAAAGCTTACAACGAAAACGTTTTTAAAAATAGATATATTTTAAACAAAATAATAGACTGTGTATTATTCTGTGGAGCTTTTGAGCTAGCACTACGCGGACATGACGAAACTGAGTCCTCTGATAACCCGGGAATATTTCGAGGTCTAGTAAATTTTGTATCTGAACTAGATACAATTTTTAAAGACGATTTGCAAAACAGTACTGTGTTTAAGGGCACTTCGAAGGCAAATCAAAATGAACTTTTAGATTCGATACTGGCGATTATTCACGAATAAATAAAATCTGAAATTAATCAATCTGACTTCATTGCAGTTCAAGTGGATGAAACCACAGATAATTCCAATAAAGTACAAGTAGTTTTTGTGTTTAGATATGTTTTCGACGGTGTTGTATGTGAGAGATTTTGGAAATTTATTCAGCCTCAAGGAACGACATCGCAGCATTTGCCAGATGTAATTTTAAAAGAGTTAGAATGTCTGAAAATTAATGAAAGTCCTGAAAAATTGATAGCACAAAGTTACGATGGAGCATCAGTAATGAGTGGTGCTTTTGGAGGTGTACAAGCCAAAATTAAAAAAAAGTTATCCTTCAGCAAATTTTATTCATTGTTACGCTCATCAACTAAATTTAATTTTACAAAAAGCATCAAGTCAGGATAAAAACATAAAATTTTTTTTGCTAATTTACATAGCTTTTCTTCATTCTTTGGAAAATCGCCAGAAAGAAAGCCGTGTTAGATAATGTTGTTAAGGTGAGATTACCTAAAGCGGCTCCAACACGATGGAATTTTAATACAAAGTGCATCGAGACTGTTTATACCTATCGAACAGAATTATTAGATTGTTTCGAAAAAAATCATTGATAATGAATCAGAAAACAACACTCTAGACCAAGCTATTGATTTAAAAAACTACTTACAAAATGAACATTTTCTTTACTGGTTAAATTTTTTTCATTTAGTTATGCCTCATTGTGATATATTGTTCAACCAATTACAAAAATGTAATATCGATGTCATAACAGTAAATAAGTGTATTGGCGTTTTTAATAGTAAAATTGAAGACATCAGAAATAAAATTTTGAATAACTATTTGGAGGAGACATCCATGCAGTCTGCCCAGAGATGTAAAACGGAAGAATCAAAAAGGAGAATTTCATTAGAAGTTTGTGATATAATAACATCAGATCAAAAACAGGTTTGGCTTCAGTAATCATTTGGCAGTGTCTCAGTTATTTCACGCAGATGGATTTAAAGATTATAAAAAAAGCTTTCCTCAAGATATGTTTAAATTAGTGAAAACGGAGTATCCAATCATAAATCATTTGAAACTTAAAACTGAATTAGAAGTATTATATAGCCGAGATTTTTCCAATAGTGAAGGTGCAGTTGCTTTGTTACAGCTTTTTATTAACAATAATTTGTGCAATACTTTTTCTGAAAGTGTCAAACTGTTAAAAATCTTGTGTACTCCCCCTATGACTACCGTTGAACGTGAACGTTGTTTTTCCACCTTAAAAACAATAAAGACATTTTTAAGAAATACCATGGGTCAGGAAAGGTTATCTTCTTTAGCTATAAAAAGGGCATTAATAAAGAAGACTTTAATGAAAAAGTAATTGACCACTTTGCATCTCAAAAAGACCGGAGGATCGGCTTGGAATTTAAATCACTTTAAAAGGTAGGTAATACAGTAAACTTTTCTAATTGACTTCCCTATCTCTTGACCCACGAACCGCCACTGGTATCGACCACTATTATTATTTTTTTCTTTATTTAAAATTGAAATATTTAATGCCCATCGCAAAAAAAAATAATTTGAAATATCTCAGTAAATTTTAACGTGCTCATCGATGTGGTGTAAGTAGTGTGCACTCTGAGTGTTACACAGATAATAATGTACGAACGACATTAATATTTCACAGTTCAAAATTATACAACTTTTCCAACGGCAAGTGTGTACTCTGTATATTGCTTAGGATAATTTCGATCGGCCTCTAAGATGTTATACAGACCTAAATGATTAAATTAATTGAAATTGTAGCTTTTACTTCCTTAAATTAAAATCAATTAATATAGGGACGACGATAATTCTCTTTAATTGAAGGTATGGACCATAGTTGTTAGACATGTGTTAAATATCAGTAATTCAACATATATTTGACGTAAGTTCGATTAACGAAATCGTAAGGACAAATTGTTCACAACAATATTTTCGATATTAACCAGTTCGAAATAATCTAAAACCACTACAAATATTAACCACTGAAAATATAAGCTCTAGCAACATAACAGCTTTGTTTATACACCCACATAATTAACATTGCCAAAAATGGTGATGCGATCTTCAGATACTCATAGTACTTGATTGTATCAAAGTATTTCTTTAAGGGGCCTAGTCGGGAAAAAGCTTCGGATAGCTGTGACGCTCTCTAGAAAGTTTTTATACATGCGCCGCTGAATAATTTTGCTCTTGACTATACCTTCAGTGGACGCTTTATTCACCGACTTCATTGAGGTGCGATTCCCGATGGAGGTAACACTTCCTTGCTCCATTTTTAGTGACAAAGATACTTATTTAGAAAATTCATTGTAACCAAATAGTACGGAATAAAAGTTTGAAACTTGCTGAACATAATTATGAAGATTCATTCTAGAAGACATGTATGAATTTTACCTCGAATTTTACCGATTGATATCATAATTCAGGAGCTAATCACGTTCAAATTTCACTTATATTTACAGTATAAATTTTCCCTACATAAAGTGAAAATTAATTAAAATAGATATACATGTACCCTCTAGTACACTTTCAACTACTGATCCTCTAAATTTGGTGTAATTTGACCAAACCATATGGAAGAAATAAATTTTGAAAAATTACCTTACAAACACTGGTTCGATTAGCCCTCTTAATTAATCGACGCTTTTGGAGAACTTAATTATTAAACCTAAACAGAATAACACGTTTAGGATACAACTGAACGAAAAAAAAAAATCTGCCAAAACTATGAAAAAAAATTTTCGATAAAAAAATGTGATCATCGTTTGGAAAAAAAATGTTCAACGTACTATCAAAAAAAAATTATGAGCCACTCTGTCTGTGGGAAGGGGGATAATTTCTGCCCTCCCGGAATTCTATAATTTTGATATGGGCATCAAAAAAATCATATCTATGGGAATACTTTCATACAAAATTTCATTCAAACCATACAGGGTATTTTTGAGTTGAAAAAAAGCACACATATTTTTTTGTAACTTTGTGACCAAAGTATTTCCAGTAATACTGGAAAAATAAGAAAAAATACGTTTCGAGAATAATGAGTCCAAAAAACACAATTAATTGTATAAAATCAGAACAAAAATTTCAAGAATTTGTAGCAATCTGATAGCGGTGCAAAATATAAGGGATTGAGAAATCACTATAGGAAAGTAGAGATAATTTGGAGGGACTAGATTGTCCGATTAGAAAAAAAATTCCATTCAAACGAAAAAATTCGCTTTCAAACTGATCTAAAGTTGAACGAATTCCTCGGGTGGCTCGATTCAATTAAACAGTAGTATATCATTAAATATAGGATATACGTAAATTTCAACACAGCCATGCAGTTTATAAAAATTAAGCTGAAGTGATTACAGATTGTTGTTTGACATATTTTTTTAGTTTTGGCGAATGCGCTGTGATTAAAGGAAATAAAATAAACCATATTGTGATGCTACAAGATAAAAACCAGTTAAAGGGTTACTTGTTCAAATCATGTTAACACGATGCCTTTTCAATACGCTTGCTACTTTTTCCACTAAATCTGAAGTTTTCAGTGGCGTAACCAAAGGGGCCTTCAGATTCATTTTAATATAAATCAAACCAATATATTTTAGCATAATCCTATAATTAAGCATTTTAACATAAACGTTTCAAAACTTTGAGAACGTGTTGGCAAAAAAACACTTTTGTTTCATTTTATTTAAATGATATTCTAACATTTGAAAAACATACTACTAGGTGGAAAATGGATTGGTAGTGTTTTCAAATAATATATACCAGGTGTCTCACTTAAAAATTTAAACTGTTTTGTGACTAAAGATAGGACTGAAAATAAACGTTTTTGCCAAATGAATCAGTTATAGTTCATTACAGAAATACTGTGCACATAAAAACCCGAAGGCTACCGATCCAGCGACCGACAGTTGAGAGTGGGGTATGCTTTATTTTTACACCATGTTAAATAATAAATATGATGTATTACTTAATACATAAAACATCATCATTCTTATGTAAAGTATATTCTGACATGGTTAAAATAAGAAATTAACAGAAACATACTTGTTTTAACTATGATTCCTGAGCCTTATAAAATGGTGCTCGATTCGCCCCTATAAACAACACATTTATTATCTTCTCAGTATCTTTGTTCCTTCTCCCGTGTCATCCTTTGGATACAGGATCGAATTCGAATTTATCAGTTTCGCGAAAGACGACGGAAGTGTATCAGTACTAGGTAGGTTAATAAAATATTCTAGTTGGTCAGTGGGTGGTATTTTCGAGGGTATTTTATATTGCTTTTAAACTTAGATTAGGAATGTTCATCGGTGTGTCAGTGCTATAAGTATGTTTTATACAGTTTGTGTTTACATTATATATTTTAACAGATTGTGACAAC